>JAEIHY010018761.1:0-11782 GCA_018904565.1 Drosophila tsacasi
CTATTTATAGGTGCGAGAGATGGATAGAGAGATTGAGATAGATCGAGAGAGAGATAGAGATGGAGAGAGATAAAGTGAGCAAGATTTAGAAAAATTGAGAAGAGAGCTAGAGCTCGCGAAGGATAGTGAGACATGGAAAAACTAATGTCCCGTCAATTGAGTAGGGACTAAAGAGCATAAGTAAACGAAGAATAGATTATATTCTCTTTATTTAATGGATCTCGGCATAATTATTGTGCTAAAAATCTCACTCGTACTGATTTTGTTTACATAAGTTTGTGAGCGAGGTCGCCCGCTTGGGATATTGGTTTTATCAATACTTTGAGAGTGAGAGTGAGTGAGTGAGCTACTCGGGGAGCGCCACTCAGTAGTCGCAAGAAATATTTATATCATTTGAGAGTGGCATCACCTGCTTCGGATGTGGATTGTTTACATTGGTTCAGCGATGGATCGCCTCTCCATCTCTCTCTTCTATCCATCCAAATATCTCGTACGTGTTTCCTTATATTTCACTCTATCCTCATCACTCTCCAGCTGTTTGTATTTTCCTTTCTCTCTGGATCTATCTCTATCTCTTTGTTATTCTCTCTCTCTTTTTTTCGTATCCATCTCTCTGTAACTCCAAAGTAAAAAATTCACATCATCAGCAGACGATGCCCCCCTCATGCCGCTTATGTAAACAAAGGGTAGTACGAGTGAGATTTAGATCGCAGAAATCCAGTCTTATGGTGAGATAATGAAGAAACAATAATTTCAAACAATTAATATCTCTATCTAACTATTTCTCCGACTTTCTACCTTTCTATGTCTATTTCTCCATATCTCAATATCTCTCGCAAGCTCTAGCTCATGTTATAATTCTACTATGATTCTACTATGCTCTAGCTCTCTTTCTTAATTCTTCTCAATCTTGCTCTCTTTCTCCCACTCTCTCTCGCTCTCTCTCTAGATCTATCTCAATCTCTCTTCATCTCCCACACCTATAAATAGAGGCGCCTCGCCGCAGAAGCCTCAGTCTCTTCGCGGTTTTCCACCCGTTCACCCGTGTTGATAATCTTGTGTTGATAATCTTGTGTTAATAAGTGTGTGCGTAATAATCGTGATAATAACCTCTGCACTCGAAAGGATGATGAATCTAGGCCACGTCAGCGGTGTTACAACTTGGAACGAAAGGTAACTGAGTGTCCTCTTCCGCGGGTAAGTCCGAACCAATACCATTATCCTATATCCTATATATAAAGCTGTTAGCACCGATCGGTAAGTGCAGAAGAAATGATTTATTTATTAATTAAGTAAGAGGTAGGTGGTTTCAAATTTACACATTAAATTTATGGACTACATTTTATGTATAAGATTGGTTTTGTGGAGGAAGGAGAGAAGTTTGCTTGGGTTTGCTGTTGGGTTGGGTTGGGGCTAGGAGTTGGATTAGGTTTTTGTTGGGAAAAGTGTGCAGATCTCCATGCAACTGGCACAGGTTAGCCAGTTTCTGCTCCACATTGGCGGAATATTGTGTTTCAAATATTGCGGGTTGTCAACATAGTATGACCGCATAAGTTGCACTCAAAAAATGCCGAACAAGTATTAGAATTAAGAACTGGATGCCGTACTTTAAATAAAATATATAAATCTTTATTCAGGTTTTCAAATAACAACTTTTCATAAGTTCAGTCACATTAATATTTAACAAATTTATACAAAGTATTCAAGTTTTTTAAAGCTTTTAAGATATCGTTTCACTTGAGCTATCGATATCGATATTACTGACTGAGATGACTGAAACATGAAAAAATTTTAAATTGTAAAAATCCTGTATTTCTGCAAAATGTTTATGACGCCAGTTAAAAGTCAACGTATACATTTATTACACAACTTTATAACTTATATTTGCACTACCGTGAGTTGCTAGAAAAGCGGGATATCCACTAGGCACTGCGGATTTTCTTGCGCTCGCGGTAGAGGCTCTCCTGTTGGACTGCAATTTAAAGAAATATTTAACAAATGAACGTATATGACTCGCAATTAGTTTTTCCAATACTCACTGTAAGGATCAAACCGTATTATCTCCAGTTTTTCGGCCAAACGATCTCGGAAGGCATTGTACTGATGTCCGCTGACCACACTTTCCAGCACAACCATTATGCGCCTGTAAAACGGGGCTTAGTTAAAGGATAATCTACACACTTCGCTAAAGTTCACTTACTTGCTCTTTACTTTCTTGAACAAAACGTTTGTCAGCCGCATTTTATGTCAGGAAATTTGTAAAGAAACGCTGGAAAAATATTGCTGCAAAATTGTTGTGCAAGTAAAAACAGCTGATGGTTATCGATGGATTCGCTGGGACAGTGCTGCCAGAAATCGAGGATTTGAGCTGCCAGATTGGTTGGATGGGAGCTTTGTGGGCGCGATATTTAAAAAATTAGCAAGTTTTTATTATATATGTATATTTAAGATAATATTTTAAGCCTATTTTAAGCAATCAGGAATCAGCTAAGAGACTACATCATTATATTTAAAAAACAATTAAAATAGTAAATATGTGAATTTAATAATATTAAGAAAACAATTAACAAAAATTGAAAAAACGGGCTAAAAAATAGGAATAAGAATAAATAATGATAGGCTGAGAGCTCATTGTCAGGGACATGCGATGAACCTAACCTCAACAAAAAAAGAAAATAAACAATGACGTTAGTTCGCATAAAAGCTGCCGTCGAGAAACAAGCCCGAAATTGCCAATTGCCGAAATTTCGCACATAGCTGGTGAGCGAATACCGTTAGGCCGCTCTCTCGCTCTTGCTCTCTGTGCGGTCCTGCATCAAAGGAAAGCTGCAAAAGCTCTCTGCACAGCATCGGCTTAGTGAAAAACCAAACAAAAACACACAGTGGCTTCCCAGACTATGAGGTTGGCTATTCACAATAAATGGATAAGAAAATTAGTGTTAAAGCTTTGTTACTTCCTCTTGAAATATAGTCGATAAGGTAAATAAAAAAATATACCTGTATTGTAAGAGGTAAACTAATGTTGTATATAATATAATTTTTAAAAATCTTATCATTAGTCAGAAGTTTGCAACGCCAGTAAAGATGTAATTTTCAGCTCTAAAAATATGAAAAATATATTCTTGAACAACCGAATCAATCTAGACATTTTTGTCTATTCAATACTTCCAATGCCGATGTACACGACTGTACCCTTACACTTGTGGAGCTTTCAAGTCCGAAACAGCGTACTCCGAAAATGGAGTTTTGATTCCAAAATATTATAGCTTTACTGTTTCGACAAATATATATATTTTTTATTTTTTACAATCTAATTAATGAATTCAACAAAAAGGTCTGATTTGAACCCCAAATAAGACTTTAAAACAAAATTACTTCCTTTCAGGGAAAAGATTTTTGTATAAACTCTTTCCATTTTTGTTTCGAATTATTTAATGTGTTTATTAACAAACAAACTGTTTGCTTTTTTATGTATAAATCTTTGCTTTCTATATATCAAGCATATATATTAAAAACAATGTTCAGAACGATCACAAGGCGTTATCGTGGATTTTCGAAACTTTATCCTAATAATCCTAAATATTATTTACTTTTTCCACGCAGCCAGAGCGAAAGCTCTCTCTCGCTCCCTATCTCGTGCTCCTACGCTCCTCTCCCGCTCTCTGGAATATAAAAACAACCACTACGGTAATTGCATGTGTTTTGCAGCAGCGGCAGCAGCTGTTCGGAAGTCCGAGTGCGAAAGGGACGGCCGCCGGCCTGGCGAATTGTGTGGGCCAGGGGGGTCGGGGGCGGGAACGGGAAAAGCTACATTCCCCGAAAACGAACGGTGGATTTGGCCAATCTGGCATTCTCGCATCATTCTGCCAGCGAAACTCGTGCGAAACGGACGCGATTTTTCACTCTGCTGCGGCGACTGCAACAAACACAACCAGCCAGCAGAAGCAGCAGCAACAAACCATAAACAATAAGCCAAAAGAGAATTAAAACTACAAGATACGGAAAGGAACAGCGACGAAAAAGTTCGACGAACGGCAGACGAAAATCAAAACAAAAAGCGCAAGAAACAACGAGGAATAAAATCAAATTCCAGCGCAACACGCGCTTTTCGCACTCCTTTCCCTTCATTTTTTTGCGCTCTTGTTTTGGGTTTTCATTCTTGAAACAGACTTTTTTTTTGTATATTACGCGCGTGTAAACAATAGCGTTGTTTTTTTCAACATTTTTTCACTGTGCTCTCGTTGGTAATTCAGCGGTGTAAATTTTGAAATGTGCAAAAGGCAAAACAAGTAACCAAAGAAATACAACAACAGCAAAATAAATAAATAAACATAAGCAGCAGCAATAACAACAAATCAACAAAAAGGGATTAAAGTGAAACACAAACACGGGCGCAGACGAGACAACCACAGACACACACACACGCACACACACAGGCGCGAAAAAGGCAGCCAAAGAGAATACCAACTGGAGGAGGAGAAGACGAAGCAGGAGAAGGCGGCAAACAAAGAGCAGCGAAAAAGGAGAGCAAGACGAACGAGCGAAGGTAGGTGGCAATTGGCAAAATCATTCAAAAATTGCATCTCAAATACATATGTACGAGTGCATGCGTGTGTGCGTGCGTCTGAGGGGGTTGTAAAAATTAAAAAACTAAAAAATAAAGCGTGCTTATGGGCGTCTCTTTTAATTTTGAAAATCCTGTGAAGGGATCCCAATTTTTATATGGAAACTATACTGTGGGTTTATTCAAGTTCTAGCTTAAAATCTCGTATAAATGTAGTCGAAGAGACTATTGTTTTTACTGAATTTAATGATAAATACGGTTGTTAAAGAAACTATGAATTGCCACTACATTAGTGAAACTTGTTTCCCTCGTTATTTTGTAATTGTTAAGTAAGGCACACCTACATATATTTTATTTTAATTTACGATCAGTTATAGGTTCTTAAATTAGCTTTGAAAAGCTTACAAAATCTCTTTCTTTTTTTGTTAGAAAGGCAAGAGTATAACTTTAGAGGTTTACTTGTTGTGATAAATTATAAACAAAATCATTTTTCGTTGAAAAAATCAGACCTGTTCTCCAATTAAATAATATGTAGAAGGGTGTACTTGGGTTACAGGAAAGTTTCTAAGAACCGTATACGCTTTGGTCTTAATGTACACACCTTATTTTTGAGGAATGAAATATGAAACTGTCCTTACTCTCATGTATCCAATTGCTGAAGGCAACAGTTCTGTAAAAACAATATGTTTGTTTATTGAAAACTTATCAGCAAGCCTTTTTTCTGCTACGAGAAATCATTAAGTTCTTAGGAAAGAAATTGAAGCATTTAGCTTGACCAGCAATTCCTGATAATTTATGAAAAGAAACTTCGAATTGCTTACTGTCGTCCCAGTTTATAAATGGAAATACATACTTAAGTTCTGTTTAATAGAAAATATTAAAAGAGAAGGATTAACAAGTTCCAATTAAAACAAAAAATACATGAGTTGAAATATTACACCCAAATAATTGATAATATTTAACATAAATAATGTTTTTATTGAAATATTGATTATTATTATTATTCATATTAATATTAATATTAATATTTATAAAAAGTTGAGAGTGTTTTAAAGATTTTATTATTTATTTATACATTTCGCTTAAATTGATTTTATTTTTATAACCTTTTTTCTCACTAAAAGATCATCATACATTTTAAACGAAAATACTGTTTATATTTTTCACTTCTTTTGTTGTTGTTATTTTTAAGGAAAAACCCAACAGATTTTAAGATAGAAGAAAAATACCTCCAATTTGTTTTCGTAAATATTTACCACAAATAATCAATTAAAATTCCCGATTGTCAATATTTTGAGGGTGCCTTTTTCGAATCGTGTTTTGGAAATTGAAATCTCTCCCACTGAGAGAAAAATATACCAAGAAATGAATGCTCTTTTTTTTGCCACGAAGGGGGCTCAGTGGAGAAGCAAGACAGAGCACGGGAGAGGCCCGGGGAGATGGGAACAGGTGAAATACATAAACAAACAAGCGCGCGAAGAGGAAGCTACGCAAATACATAAGTAAATGAATAAATAATGTAAACAAAATATTAAATTAGAAGAAATTTACTTGCGAGCACGCCGACGCCAACTCGAATGAGCGAACGAGAAGGTGGAGCGGGAATGATGCAGGGGGCAAAGAGGATAAGGAGGGGGATAAGGTGGGGAGAGAACACACATAAAATTGAAGCACTGAAATTTACACACGCAAAACGACAGAGCAAACAGAAATTCGCACTGCCTCCTCCCACTCGCATTCATCGCCCATCTCCCTCTCACACGCACTTTAAACTGCACTGAAAACAAAAAGGGGACCACCAACTTGTATTGGCTTTATTTCAACTCGAGTTTATTTATCCATCGGATCACTGTGGCTGCAGTTGGCGCTTAGTTCGAATTCGGTGCACGGCAAGTGTGCGATTTCTGATCAGAAACTTTTCTCCTTTGTTTGTTTGTTTGCCCTGCAACGGTGGCGAGCGACCGATAGAGAGGCGGCAGTGCGAGCGAGAGAGGGAAAATGGCCCAGTCCCAGTGGGTGGTGGTGGGTGGCAGCATGGGATTGTGCAATAAAGCTGCAACAACAAACAAACCAAACGGCGTTACAGCGTCGCACACTCATCCCGCCAATACAGGCAAACACGAACGTGGATGGAGAAAAAAAAAGGGAAGAGAGAGAGAGAGGAAGAAGAACAATAATCATATTTGCACTCGCTCGCACGATCAGCACCCGCCAGTGATGACTAATCGTACAAGTTAGATTCAGATAAAAATTAGCTACAAATTAAAAAATAAGCAAGCTACACCCAAATGAGAGAAACCAGAAATTATTATATTCTTACATTTTAAATTGAATTGATTAAATTGAATTAGTTATTAAGTAGTCGAATTTTCTTGGTTTTATTAAATTAAACATCAGTAAAAAAAAGCTCCAATATTTTGTTGCCTTCAAATGTACTTCTTTTGCCAAATTAAAATTGAAATAAGCAATATTTAATCTCATATGCATGCTAGCTTCTGCTTTTCTAAGCTTTTCCATTTTCGAAAATACTTAATCTAGCCAAAAATAGGCTAAGCTGTCAACACTGGCACCCACGCACTGCCATCGAGAGAGCGAGAGATTGCAGGAGAGAGGCTCCCTCTCTACTCTATACGCTCTTTGTTTTCGTTTTCGTTTGAAGAGCACACAGTAGTCGATCTTAAAGGATATAAGAAATGGGATAGAAAAGTTAAAAAAAATTACGTATACCACAAGTGGGACAGCTGTATTTTCAAATTGCTTTGTTTTCTTTTTGTTTTATTTAAATATCCATCAATATAATAGTTAAATCATTTTATTTATTTGTGATCTCTTCTTCGGATCTCCACCGTACTTAGATAAACGCCGCCGGCTCTCTCTGGCGTTCTCCGCTCTCAGCTCAATTCTCAGCTTTCCATTCCCCGTTCTCAGTTGGTCAGTGTCGTCCGCCTGAGCTTTTCCCGTTAGTCCGCTGGCATAACTACACGCAGTTGAGATAAACACAGTGGGAAGGAGAGAGAGAGAGAGAGCGCGAGAAACGAAGAGAAAGAAAGTGAGTGAGAGCGGCGGGCGGAACGGAAGGCAACGTGTTTGGGTTTTTGGTTTTCATTTTTGGTTTCGGTTTCGTTTGCCGCACAGGTTGAATTTTCATTCTTTCTATTGTTCCATTCTTAATTTATTCTATTCATTCTCGTTGCGAGCGAATTTATACCGCGATCGCGGCGCGCTACAAACTTTGTGTATTGTGTTTTGTTTTCTGTTTTTTGTGGTGATAAAAACAAAGTACAACAACAAAGGCATTCAGGTGTCTGTCCATTTGCTAAAAAACGCGAACGTCAAAAGGAGAGAGCGGGCTGGAGGGAAAGAGAGCAGGAGAGTGCTGCTCAAACCCTGCATTTTGCAATGCTCTTCAAACCAAATTCGCCAGGCGGGAAAAACAAATAAAAACAAACAGCACACGAAAAGCAAACATAAATAAACAACAAAAGGTAAACAGTGGCCAGCGTAAAGAACAAGAACAGCAGCCAATTAATTAAATACGTAAGTTAAACACTCGCCTCGGGGCACAAGTATATCGATTAAAACCTAAGATCAGTGCGAGGAAATTGTATTATCTGGCATAAGTATAGATAAAAAAGTAATCTCACAGGATTAATCACAGATATTTGGTTAATATAATTCAAAGCACTATAAATCACTAAAATTAAAAAAAAATCACCATGAGTGTTTTGTATTTTCAAGTCTTAGTCATTATTTTATTATTAGTCATTTAAACACCACTTATATAGAGGTTGTTCCGAATTTGGGTAAATAATAAACATTATAAAAATAACTACCCATAATATATATGATTTTTTCAAATTATAACCAAGAGTATTTTAAGAAGAACTCAAATTAATCTCTAGAAATAAAGCCAATATATCTCTGAATCTGTTTTCAATGCCATATTTTGCCATAGATAAAAACAATATAAGCAGTTCCGGAATTACTCTTATCTCCCAAAAGGGAAATCGCTTGGTAACAATTTATGGGCTTGTAGGCAGTAAATAAACTTGAATTATCATAAATTATCAAAAATCGCCGAGGATTAGCAGCTCAAAGATAAAAAACAAAACAGCAAAGGGAAAACATGGTAGAATATCGAATGTGGGGGGGTAAGAAGTACGGCAGGTGGGGTGATGTGTGTGTGTGGCTACTCCCTAGAATTACCTTACCAATTACATATTATTTTTGTTTAATTAAAGCGCCGCCATTGCGGTCATTGTTTGTCCGTTTTTTGCCCTAGCTCGTTCGAGTTATTATTCCGATTTGGATTCCATCTTCTCTATAACCATTTCCATTTCAATTTCCATATCCATTCCGCTGACCACCATTTTCACTTGCTCTGCGACAATTACGGTTCGCAATGTATTATGTATTAATCGAGTTAAGGCCTTCAATTCAGGCGACGCGTCGTGTGCTGTGCTGAACCCAGGGCGTATGCGTATTTTTTTGTTTTGTTTTCTTTTTTTTGTGTCGTGACATTTTCCCATTTTCATGCCGCTTTTGTGCCTAAATGTGTTCTAATCGAAATCGTGTTGATAGTTCCATCGTTGATTGATTAAGATAAATACATATAACCGATTAGAGAGGCTTTAGCAAGGAAACAAACACAAAATAAATAAATCCCTTATGGATATTATTTTTGTATTATTATCAAATATTTTTCTGCATTCACTGGGTATTTCATTTGTTCCATAAAGCAATTCACAGCCATCGAACTGTCAATCGTGTTTGAACACCATTTCGAAATTAGAATGAATTGTGTTTGCGGTCGACCGCAAAAACCGACAATAATGCATTTGGACAGACACACAACACAACACATTCGCATTCGCATTCACACTCGGATATTGCAATCATCAAGTGTGGCGGAAAACGTGAATGGGATCTCTGGGAAATGGACACAATGCCACGACCTGAAGTGTGATTAACTGGCCAAATTAATGTTATTTTGTTTTTACCTCAAGGGAATAAATATCCTTTTATATATTTTACAAAACAATAATGGAAATGGAGTGTAAATTATCATATACAATAAAAAGCCGATGGTAACTGTGACCAATAACTCGAAAAGGTGTGTCCTGCATAGAGCTCTATTTATTCTATTTATTCCGGGATCTATTCATTGATGATGGTTTCCTAATTAATTAATTTTCCAACGGTTTCCTTGAATATTTCTATCTTAAATATTTTTGTTATGGCTATTTTTAACTTCCAAGTATTCTCAAAAAGTACCTTAAATTCAAACCTTGGTCTATGCATTTTGTTGTTGTATTTATTTATCTGCCCTTTGACCTCGTTACTCGTTGATTTTCAGGAATGCTGCCTGGGTTTATTTCAGGGCTCGCCTTCAACTCATTTCCCCATTTCCTTGCTTTCCCCCGCCTATGTGTCTGTGTGGGTGGGTGCGGGTGTGTGTAGTGGAAATATCAAACGAGAAAATTACATTATTGACTCACTGACGTCGTTGCTCCGTTCCTGTTTCAGTTTCAGTTTGGGTTTCTGTTTTTTGGGGTTTTACTTTAGGTATTTTTTTTTTTTTTATGGCCAAGCGCGCACCGCACGCCATTTTGACAGTTTGAACGCTTTGCAAATAAACCGTTAGGCGGCATGGCGTTGACAGCATGGCGGACGCGACGAGACGCCTGCCTGCCAACTCAACTTCGGCGTCATCATTGGCAGTTGCCTCTGCGGTGCACTGAGAGAAAGTAACTTATTTCCTATTTTTCAATTCTTAAATAAATTTAAAAAAATAAAGTTTAAAACACGAGAAAAATCCTAGAAATTACAAAATCCAATTTACTCTGAATTAAGTACCTGGAAAAATCATTGCATACTTTTAGGCGCATTAAAAAAATTGCTTGAATACCCTATCAAATTCTGGTACCACCCTACTCATTTTTTAAAATTTTCTCAATCCTTACACAATTTCTTTTCTAAAGGATTTTGTGCTCTGTGTGTGTGTTTGTGCCGATAAATGTTTGCTGTCCGGGACATTGTGATATCAACGAGGGGGGAATGGAGAGCGAAATGCTTGGGGGACGGCGTGGCTAGTTGCCCGTAGTGAGTACCATGTTCTTTTTTTTTTTCCTGAACGGGCAATTACCTGGCTCACAAACGGCGGCGGATACATGGCAGGGAAGATTAGATATGAGGGGACACACTCCCAGATACGGCTACATTTGATGGGTGTAGGTCTCTGTTGTGCAGTTGCAGTTTTTACAGCTTGCAACTGTTTGGTTCTTACAAGGTTAACAGGGGGAAAACATATACCAGATACAAAGCTGGAAGTATATCTCAGTCTCAGTAGTCTCAGCTTCAGCTACCTTCACTGGCAGCAATCCTAGGTATCCTAGAGGATTTCTTCATAAATTCAAAGCTCAAGGAATTCCTGGAAAAAATAATCTAGTTTTACTTTCTGTTAATTGGAAATTCTGCCACGTGCAAACAGCTTTTCTAGAGAACGTGTCTTCATTTTAGAAAAATTAACTAAAGGCAATTCATTTTAACTGTTTTAATGCATTTCCTTTATTTTCTTTAACATTTTGTAAGGAGCTTTTAGTTCTTATGAATATTTGTTATTACAATAATTAAGTTAGCATGTTATAAGTAGTTTTAAGTAAGCTTTAAGATTTTTTAAGTTTGCTAAAATATAATTCAAGCTAATTATTTATATTATCCTCTTTACAAACCATTCCAATCGCTTCAAAAAAGGTTTATATATCGCAAACTACTTAATTTTGTGTTATCAGAGCAAGTACTCATACCTGAGATACCTTTTGGCGGATTGAAGGTACCTCAAGGTAACGTAACCCACATTCACAAGTATCTTATGGATACTACGCCCTCGCTTTCGATTTGATCAAAGATTGCCGCCGCCACAAGGATTCTAGCAAATAAATTCAACAAAAACCCCAAGCCCCCCAAGGCACCAGCTTGGAATTTTCTGGGAAATCGACGAAAATCGAATCAGGAGTCACAACACACACACACACACAGACAGCAGTGGAAAAGTGAGCAATTTTATTAAAGCGTGAAAAGCCAAAAGGTTTTCCCCTGACCAACTGCGGCATAGTTTTAATTAAAATATCATTAGGCCCACGAAATGAATGAATTTCTGAGCCTTGGCGGGTACCAAGAGGTATATATACTATATATATATATATATATATATATATA
>JAEIHY010018775.1:0-19419 GCA_018904565.1 Drosophila tsacasi
GCCCGTGGTTCACTCCGTTCCCGTGGTTCACTCTGTTCCCCTGGTCAAGTCTGTGGTCCACGCTGCTCCTCTGGCCTACACTCTGCACCATTAGAAACTTTGATTGTTTGTTTGTTAAAAAGTAAAAAAGAAAATTAAATAAAATTTCGAAAAGTATTATTGATCCATAATAGCAAACATTGTGTATTGATTTATATTAGAAGCCAGAAACTAAAATAATATGTTTCTGTGCATCAGTAAACTTAAACAAAATAATAATAATAATAAAATAATTCTCTTAGGAACCACATTATTAATTATTATATCTAAACTTAACATAAAAAACATATATAAAAACCTTAATTTTAACTGATTGGTAAAAAAACCTACAATTAATAAAACTCAAATTGCTTTTCTTGGATGAGGTCCTAATAATTATATAGGCAGTCATTTCATAAATTCTATATTCAAATCATAATATTTTGTATTACCTCTTATTATTTACAATAAAAAATTCGCTACATCTAACAAAAACCAAGGATAAGCCCAAATTTTCTAAAATAACATCTCTAGCTTAAATATTTACTCATACATATTTATACAACCTATTAATTAAACAATTCAAATCTATTTCAAGACCGTCAAATTAAATTAGTTAAACCCAAATAAATCTCAGACAACCACAACTCTAAATGAAATGTTAAGCCACGAATCTAAATTTAGAAACCCCTTTCTGGCTGTCTGAAGGATTAGCTCCATCCACTTCTGTTTGTTTGATAAATAATTTATAACAGTTTATTCAAATAACAAAAGCAACAACAATGCTCGGCTAGTGCCTTAATGTAAAAGGTTTCCCATAGCAGCAAAGTTCAAGCCGAGACGACATCGAGGTGCCGGTGTCCGTGTCCGGGGTTAATGTGGGCAGATCCCTCGTCAAACTCCGATTGCTATACGAGTATCCAAGGCGGTGGCTTTTGGCAGAACATTTGTAAACTTGGCTGGCAGCAGGAAACGTCAGATTATGATGGATTTGGGAGGCCTGAACCAGTGCAAGGGCAACAATGATTACCAGGGTGTAGAGCAACTGTGGGGGTATTTAAAACTTGATAGAAAATCGAAATATTAACATGAATAGCTCACCCTTCGATGCATGTTGAGGCAGCTGAAATTTGGATCTAGTCTTAGTTTGAATTTGACACTGCGAAACTCCAGTAAGAACTCATGACCCACTGAGGCCTACCCACCGTTTATATAGCCAATTTGTCAATCGATTTTTGGCCAAATGACAAATGACACGCTCAGTTTGGCGAAGGTCTAACAACGAGCCTACTTAGCAAATTGATTGAATGGACCACCAAAGAGTTGTTGACCTGGTCAGATAAGTGATCTATAAAAATAATAATTATTATAAAATAATTAGGAAAATATGCTGGAAACTAGAGGAAGAATTTATCTTATGAAGCTTTAAGCTAAGAAATGTATTGTAAAATCAATTACAGACAATAATATAATATATATGAGTTTCCTACCTCTTCCTGTCCCAGTGTCCCAATCCTTCTTTCCATCCTGCGATGTCTGATTGAATTCTCTGAAACGTAAACAAAAGGAAACCATAATAATCAGCAAGCAACACTTCATAAAATTACATGACACAGGCACAAATTAGGATTTACGTTGACGCTGAAACCGCATCTCGTTTTGTGCATAATTTTCTGGGTATTCATTTTCCACATTACGACCGACAGATGTTTATCTTAAGTACGTGTAACTGTCGCTCGATCCGAAGTCGAGCCCCAAAAACCCGAAAAAAACAAAAAACAAAAAACAATGACACAGTCGCCGTCCAGCTTGAAATTGTGGGTTAAGTACGCGTGGGGCTTGTCCGGCGGGTAACCTTGACATAGGGACTGAATCTGAGTCTGAGCATGAGTCTGGGGGACTCAATCTGGGACCGTATCTTGGTCCCAGGGCAGGAGGGGTCTTTATCTGTCACTCGAAGTGGGCACTTAACAGCTGCTGGCTGCTGCAGCCGGTAGCTTGTTCGGGCTTTATGGCCATGAATCACTTGAGGAGCAGCCGCGCACCGCGTCCATCAACTGGACCCGTCGCTGTTGCAATCGCTCTTGGCCAGCTCCAGCTTTAGCTTCGATTTGAATGCAGGCCAGCACATATAATTTATTGAGCTTTTGTTTTGTGACCCGTTTAATGAAGGGCAAACTGTATCAATTATAGGGTTTTTCTGGGGTTCTGATTGGGGTCAAGTTTTAAATGAAAACTGAAGATTTTTCTCCTAAATTTTATAAGTATTTCAGCACTAACTCTTGAGACTTTTGGTTACTATAAGTTTCAAGTTAAGTTTAACTTGGCTAAACTTGAACTCCAATTATCTAGACTTCAATTTCATCCTTCTATTCTGTTCAATGTAGCAATGATTTATTAGATTAGCTTCTATTCTTAGCTCACGTTTTCAGTTCTTAATGAGAACAAGGTCCTGACTAAGAATATCCACACACCTGTCTTTGCGCTAACCTTTAATTATCTCACCATCTCGATATAGCTCACTTTGTGTGATAATTCCTTATCCAATTCCCATCGCTGGCATTTACACTTCCACATGAGAGCACAGCGATTCATTAGCGAAGGAATCTAGAAAGACGTTATGTGCTTAAAGGTCTCCTCTGCGTCACATAACTTATTCTGGCAAACTGGGAGATGCACATCCACATGATGCCTTCGCGGCGGGGGCATGCATCGAAGACAAGACTTGAATGCAACTCAATTACGTTGAAGATGTGGTATCCGAAGGATAACGATAACCCACGCATCGTGGGTCCAAAGGAGCCCCTCATTTGCGTAAGCGACCGCATCTAAGGCCAATTACTTGGCCCATTGTCGATTGATTGGCCTGGCTTGTTGTTCCAGCCCAGCTCAGCTCGGCTTAGCTCCACTGCCACTGCCACAGCCACTTCCACTTCCACTTCCTCACCCACACACAAAAGAGGCAGGCGGTCGGAACCTAGGTCAGTTGACGAACTGCGTCTTTGATAAGCGCTTAGAAGCCGCCATCGAGCGGCAGCTGGAAACCCGAATTATATTTTTATTTCAAACCCAAAACCCAAACCAGTTTGGGGCTCAAGTTCAGCCAAGTACTTAGAGCGAGGCTGGGACCAAACTAGGCAACTATAAAAGCTGGCAGCTCGGCCTGTCATCATCAGCAGTTGCAATCGATTCAGCAATCACAGCAAACCCCCAAAGCCCAAACCCAAAAATGTTCAAATTCGTGAGTGCCAAAGTGGAAATATCCTGAATATATATCCTTAACCGAGTGCTCCTTCCTCAGGTCGCCTTCTTCGCCTGCCTGGCCGTGGCCGCCGCTGCTCCTGGCCTGATTGCCGAGACCCACTCCTATGTGCAGCCAGCGGTTCTGGCCAAGACCGCCTACGTGGACACCAGTGCCTCCTCGGCCATCACCCACCAGAGCAACGTGAATCTGGTGCGTAAGGTTCCGCTGGCCTATGCCGCTCCCGTGGTCCATGCCGCCCCTGTGGTCCATGCCGCTCCCGTGGTCCATGCCGCTCCTCTGGTCAAGACCGTGGTCGCTGCCCCCGCTCCTCTGGTGGTGCCAGCTGCTCCCATTGTCAAGACTGTCATCCCCGCTGCTCCCCTCTACAAGACCGTGGTGGCCGCCCCCGCTCCACTGGTCCACAGCGTCATCCCAGCTGCCCCGATTGTCAAGACTGTGATCCCTGCCGCCCCGCTGGTCCACACTGTCCTGCCCAGCGCCCCCGTCGTCTACTCCGCCTACCACAAGTAAATCGATTGAAATCATGCTGACACTCCTGCGATATACTATAATGGTCCAAGAAAAAGAAAAGTCAATCAATAAAAATAAAGAATTTAAAGAAAAAAATATCAATTCTTACTTGAGTTTATTTAAAGGGGTAATTACCATAACTACATTACTAATCTAAACTAATTTAAAGAGCTTTAAAAATTAATTGTACTGGTTTTTTAAGTTTAACTTAAGGGTTTCTAGCAAAGCTTGGTTCCAAAAATAACAAATTCCAATACAAAATTACTTTTATGTACATTTTTAAATTTTTTATATAATAAATTTGCTAATTAATTTATTAAAATCTATAATCTTCAGAAAAGTTATAATTAATTAAAAATTTTAAGCCTAAGCTGCAAGAAATTGTTGCCAGCTTTCAAATTCTTGTAGACAATTCAACTTAAATAATATTTTCATAATATAATCTAACAAATTTAATAGTCAAAAGAATTAATTAAATAATTTTACATTTTCTAGATATAAGTTCATTTAAAATTTACTTCTTTTAGACTTCTCTTGAAAATAATATTGTTAAACTATCGTCAAAATTATATGTTCACAAGAGGTCCAAAGCAATAACAAAAATTAAACTCAAAATAAGCCAACAAACATGGCCGGTAGCACCTCAAACAATTTACAAAAAAAAGCAAATTCCGAGGTCTAATAATAAGTAATAATAATTTAGACAAGAAAGCGAGACTTTGTCTGTTAATTAAGACTATATAATATTTAGAGGGTCGGAAATGACTCCTCCATTCAATTCAAGACTAAAATTATAAAGGGTATAAAGATTTAGCAAGCAAAATAAATAATCAAACAAAAAATGCTCCAGATATAAGCTATTTAAATTTAACATAAAACACCTATAAAGACATATCGAACATGATCATCACCTTTGGGATTTTCAAGCAAGAGACACCGAGAGATGTAAATAAAAATAAAACAGATAATTGCCTTGCATAATTTATTTTTAATATAGCCGCAAGCATCTTTTGCGGTTTTTGTTATATTTCCCTTTTTTTATTTGGCAAATCGCCACTGAGCTACCGATTTGGCCAAGACTGTGAATACTAATGAGTCGCGCCCAAATAAAAGTCATTCAAATTGATTATTTAAATGGTAATTGCGTGTGATCGGATCGATCACCTATTCAAATTTCTGAGTGTCCAAGTAACTCGAAACAGGACGCATTCCCCTTCTCTTAAGCAAAAAAAATTGCACAATTTCTAATGTCAACAATTGAGTTTATTCACAGAAGCAACCATAACAATCCGTTGGAGGAAAAACAACAAGTTCCTTAGTGGTGGTAGACATGGGCGAGGGGAGCAGCCACGGCAACGGTCTTGACCAGCGGCACCACCGGCGTGGCAATGGTCTTGACCACCGGGGTGGCGATGAAGGCCTTCTGGTGGATCTGAGTGTGGCTCTGGTGGGAGACGGCATGGGGCAGGGTCTTCAGCACGGGCACAGCGGCGACATGATGGACAGCGGGAGCCACATAGGTCTGGTGGTGCACCACGGGAGCCACGTGCTTCACAACGGGTACAATGGGGGCGGCGGCCACATGATGGACAACGGGAGTCACGTGCTTGACCACAGGAACCACAGGAACCACTGGAGCAACATGCTTGACCACTGGAACCACTGGAGCCACGGTCTTGATCACGGGAACGGCAGGAACAACATGCTTCACCACAGGAGTGAGCACAGCCTGGTTGTGGAACTGGGTGAAGCTCTGGTGGGAAGTGGCCACGGGAGCAGAGTGCACCACAGCGCCAACCTTGGCCACAACTGGGGTAGCCACAGCCACATGGTGCTCCTCAACGAATCCCGGAGCGGCGGCGGCAATGGTGGCCAAGGCACAGATGGCAATCTGTTGGTCAATTGAAGAAATATTAGGATCCCAGATCCTCCTGTTGCTCCTTGGATACTTACGAAGCGGAACATGTTGGGGTTGGTGGTTTTTGGTGCTTTGAAGTCGACGAAGTGACTGATGCTGATTCGGTGTCGCGTTCGCGGCTTTATATGGCCAAAAAGATACAACTGTCCTTCAGCAAAAACCAACTAACGAGCAATTGGCAAACTCGTTTGCTTTGCATTGAACTTGAACTAAGCTCGAACCCTCATTAGCCGTATCAGCCACAATCGATTATGTTTAGGCCCGAAAAGGTCGCGAATCTCCAACAAAGGCCCTCAGATTGATACCCAAAACCGATCGGTCGAACGATTGAACGAACCTATTGTCAGACCCCAGCCCAGCAGTGAAGGTCTAGCCGTTTTATGCCAGCAAAAACGAGATGAAATGCATTTTATTCCGCGAACAAAGTGACCAGACAGTGGCTAGCTATATAAAGATCCAATCTCTGGTCGGCACGTATCCAGTCCGAAATCTGTATCCAGAGTTTAGATGCGAAAGCGATGGGGCCGGCGTGCTGGTTTTACTGCGGTTAAGAAAACAAAAATCGATATCAGATATACGTGTAATTTTGGATAAGATCATGATTAGGTCAGGAGATCCTCGTTATTGGAGTGGACACCCAGGAGCTGGGATAGAGGCCTCGTTGACCCGACATGAAGAAATATAGAATTACCACCATCATCCTCCACTACCACGCCGTTTGCATCTCTCGGCTTGTGTAGGGTGCGTCTTGCCCTGATCAGGCTTTCGTGGTATTCCAGCGCCCTCATATCAGCCGCCTGCTCCACGGTCTGCAGGAGGCTGAGCATCAACGACGCATTGGGCATACGTCCTGGGCGGCAATTGATGATCGACATTTCCGACATACTTCCGATAACTGTAGCTTTTATTTGCTTTTCTTTTTTGTTTTGGGCGTGTATTCGACATAAATCAGAGTGAAAGAGTTAAAGTGCTTTGTCATGAAGTTTGAAGGATATGTCACAGCCTTCTAAATTATAAAAAAAGTATGGCAGTTTGTAGTTGAAGGGTTGCCTTCAGAAGAGTTGCCCATTTTTATATTTTCTTCTAAATTATAATATATAAATATTGTATTTTAAATATTATTTATTATTATTATTTTTTCTGTTAAACGGTTATACAATTAGATTTCCATTTTCCAGGCTCTGCTCCCCAATGGCAGCTTTTATTCTGGTTATATTATATTAATTTCCTTACACACTTGAAAAGCTATTACTTTATCTTTTATGCAGTCAGAATTTATAATTTTAAGAAAAGTTATTCTATTATACAATAATAATTTCTTGGGAAATTGTATCTGCTTAAACGATGTTCTGATATAGAACTGTCATACGACATCTAAACTTTCATTTACTCTGTTAATCAATTTGTTTTAATATTTTTTTATAGTATACAGTTTATAAAGAAAAGTCTACACCAAAATTAAAAAAAAAAAACTTTAAACAAACTGTTATACTGTTATATCAGCAATCTTTATTCACTTATTTAACTAGCTAATACTACGCATATCCATTGCCTAACTGCCGGGTACATAAACCGGACTCAGATTGAGCAGCTCGTAGCCCGTGCTGCCGCCCTCCTGCGTGGCCTTCGTATGGAAAGTCCGATTCAGATTTGTGGGCTCCACATAGCCCAGCGCCCTGCCCATGGGAGCGATGACAAAGCGCGTCTGAGTCTGCGATGAACCCTGGTAAGAGACCACCGATGGTGCGGAGTCGATCAGCAGACGTGGTGCCTCCGTTGCCGGCTTGGCTAACACCAAAACAAGAGAGAAAATTGTCATAAGTATCTGAAAGGGAAATATAATATGGATTAATTAGGGTTTAAACTTGATCAAATTTAGTGTTACTCGATATTTATTGGCAGCGGCGCAGTTTCCTTTGAAGATCATAAAAAGATTTTGAAATATCTTAAAATTTCAGCTAAAATTAAGCTATTTTCATATGTATTTAAGAAAAAGCTACATTTGAAGATAAAAGTAAAAATATATAAACTATAATTTAAATTATACAGCTAATCATTTGAAAGTTTATATATACGAACATTTTATGCTCATAGAAAAAAATAAGACTATTCCAAGTCAGTTTAAACAGTAAAAGGAAACTAGAACATATCCTAGGTCTGAAGATTACCATATAAACCTCTCCACAAATTGATCTACTGTTTCCCGCTTCCCCTGATAACGAGCCACCCTAACGGAGGCGCATCATCCACATCCCACTCACCAGATGCCGCATGGTAACTATCCAAGCCTAATGGGCCGATTACGGAGACAGTCGATATAATAGGCAATAAACACTGAGAACACCTCCGACGACTTCGACGACGAGCTGAGGTGGGCGGATCAAAAGTCGGTTGTATTGGAGCTGGGTTCCCCCTTCTGAGCAGCAAACTCACCGCGGAGCGAGTGGCAAAGTCAAACTGAAGTGCTGTGTGAATTGCTGTGCCATGAAATCGCGGTGGAGCAGTTGCTGGCCAGGACAGGGGCGGGCGTGGAGCATGCCAGGGGGGTGATCCACTCGATGCACCCCCCAGCACGCAGCCCCTGAGAAAACAGCACGATCTGCGATCGAAGCGATGGAAACACGCGCGCGCAGTCGCGGTTATCTTGCAATTGTGGGAGTGTCTCAACTTGGACGCAGCTTTACGTAAAGAAATAAACCGAAAAAATAAAAAAAAAGAACAACAAAAATCAAATATAAATAAATACCGAACGCCGCAAATATTGTAGTAATAGTTGGCAACAACAACTTAGCAACAAAACCTACAACATGCGACGGTACGGCGTCTGCGCAACTCGCTCTGAAGGTTGATCCACTCCACTTCGCACCTCCGTCGCTCCAACCGCAGCAGCGGCTTGTATGCTTGGGCATAATTCATATGTACTTGTAAACAGATATACTCTTTCTATAGGGAGGAATTTACTTTCAATCGTGAATTTATCCCGAGCAAATAAGGGGTATAATGCTCTGTTTTTCATATTTGACCATTTTTGATGTAATTTTGTATTTTATATTGTTTAAGAGTCTTTCACTGGGATAAATATTGTATCAATCGATGCTGATATTGGCCAAGAAATCAAAACCAAGAATGATTAATAGCAGGGTATCCCTGGCTTCGATTCTAAGCAAATATTTATTTTTCGCTTGACGTTTCAATAGTTAAAAACAAAAAAACCATAAATAAATAAATAAAACTACCGTCGTGGCTTCTTACAGTCTCTCCGGCTCTCCGATGTTGAGTCAGCCAACTGGCGGCCGTATGATTCGGTGATTAGCCGGAGGCGCGTAATGGAAGCTCTAATGGAAGTGCACACGGCCCCTGAGAGGCTGTCGGATTGGAGTACTTTTTGATTAATTAATTAGCTGCAAGACCGGGCGACCTCTTGGTCAAGGAGTCCTCTTGGTCTCTGGACGACTGCCTATAAATGGCAGCGGCACATGTCTAACGGTAATTAGTTGCCCACTCAAGTGACCATCATGCACATCGCCGTGGGTAATCTCCGGGGCAGTGCCCAACTGCTTCTTCTAATTCCCTATCTGCATTCCTATGTCCACAGGTCGTTTGTCTCCTAATCACCTTGGGTGTGGACCGCAGCCGAGCGGCCACAACAATCCTGCATGGCAACGGAGCGGACTCCAGTGCCATTTCCCACCAGAGCTTCACTCGATTGTCGTCAGCGCAGCCGCTAATCCTGCAGCATCACGAACAACAGCAGCAGCAGCATCATCTGGTTGTTCCTGTTCCTAGAATTGTCAACAGCCACCACAGAGCGATTGGGGAGCAGCAGCAGCCGCTTGAGCGGTTCTCCCAGGAGGAGGAGCAGCAGCAGCCGCAGCTGGCACCCATCTCGCACCAGCAGACACCCGCCCACCTCACATACTCCGCCCGTCCGGTGGTGCATCAGATGCTGCCCCGGATTAAGCCTGTGCGGAACATCAGCTTTGCCTCGCTAATCCCTGGACCTCGCAGCCTGGCCACTCATAGGAATCTGTCACCAGTTTAAAGTGGCAAAGCAATCTACGGGAAAGCTTCCTTTGGCTGAGAGAAAACATCGGAAAATACTAGTATCTTAATACACTTTTTGTTAATTTAGTTTTGTAAAAGAAGAACATTAAAAATTAAATATAATTAATTCATTCTTCCAAGGAGTAATGACTACACCCAGATTTTTAATCATAAATCCCAGTCACTAACATGTAGACACCTGAGTTTCGCTTGTCAACCTTTTCGAGCACGCAAATTCCGTTTATTATTATTAACTTTTTATAGACCATCAATTTTACAAAAAAAAAAATATCCAAAAATTTAAGAAAAAAATCAATGAAGGAGGACCAAATTCGGAGTCAAGCAGATAAGGACTTCCCAGCCAGAGAAGGTCACAAGAAAGACACAAGAAGAGAGGTGGCAGCTGGGGGGCGATGAATGACCGGTCTATCTTGAAGCAGCTCCCCAAACATCTGATCTTCCGCATCCTGCACTTCTCCCTGATCTCCCAGCAGCTCCGGGACGAGCTGGAAGGGCGTGCTGGGTCTCGGGGGGTCAGGTCGAAGGGGGACTTTTCCAAGGCGCTGGAGTGGCAGCCTTTCGCCCTGTGGCTTTCCAATCTCCTGCTGAACTATGCCGGCGACATCATGGGCAATCTGCTGCTGGGCCTTCTCCCCCTGGAGCCGCTCTGCAACATCTCCGATGTCCTGCTCAGTTCGCTTATCTGGTGAGATAGTCTTCCTAATGAAGTTAATTTCACAGAAATATGACAAGATTTTTCCTCTCAAGCAGGTACTGCATTTTTTACTGTCCCTTTGACATAGGTCACGACCTGGCCGGCTCGACAGGCTGCCGCATCCTGGCCACCACCATGTCGACGATCAGCCAGCTGCAACTCATTGACCGGGGCGTCCAGGAGGCAGGTAAGATGTATAACAATGCCATCGTTCCCATGCTAGTTGTGGGCACTGTCATGGGCAGCGGTGCAGAGGTCCTCAAGCCGATGGCAGGGATCCTAATGAACAGGTGTCAGCAGAACCAGTTGGCCTACATAAAGATAAGCAAGTGAGTGGAGGTGTTGATATTTTACAGATTGATATTAATATTTTTTCCATAACTAGCAACTCCAAGCTGGCCCTGTTTCTATCCGGCCTCTTTGTGCTGGAGATCCATAACAGTCCCCTGGTCCTGGGCCTCACCCGTCACCAGCTGCTGGTCTACTCGCTGGTGATGACCATCACCTTCAAGTTCCTGTCGCTGGCTTACCGCACGGAGCACTGCCTCTGGCTTATGGAGCACCACCTGCGTTACACATTTTTTGGGGGCCTTTCGGGGGATTTGAGAAAATTCTTCAAACACCAGCGAAAGGCCCAAGGGTGGATGCACTCGGAATATGATTGACGCTGTCGTTTGGATTGCGCAATCCGACCAACCCTCCAAAGCCCCTCCAGACTTCAGTAGGGAAAGGGTGTGGATGGTTGGGCGACGAGGTAAGCGGCTTAAGTTACCTCTCCGCCCAGCCAACCGATGGAGGAACGGAACGGCAGATGCCTCGCTTGATCGGGTTACGTATGCTAATCAGCTTAGAAGCATCCGCGGGAGTGGACAGAGCAGAGCACTAGAGCAATGGAACGCTGGTGCCCAGTGCCGGGTTACGGCCACGGCCTAGTGGGGTTAGCCCCTCCGCAAGTCTGTTCCTCCAGTTGTACTGTGAAATTTTTGTTTGAGAATAAATTAATAATATTAATATAATTGTCAAAACATTTGAGTTGGGGAAACTATTTAAGGAACGAGATTTAATACTAAAAAGAATTTAAACTTAAATTTGCTTATCAAAGCAACCTTTGACTTATATGTTATTTCTAAAAGTAATCCTTTTGTGTCCCATATAACTAGCCCAACAAAATGTCAACCAAACGAAATGTAAGTCCCCCGAAACATCGCAAAATCAAGGGCAAGGCCAAGCCAAGTCCCTCCGCCACAAAAACCATTCCCTGTCCGGAAATTGTCAAGCCCAAGGAGTCCAAGGAAGAGGAACCAATGGCCGAGGATTGTCTACGATACAAAAGCTACCGCTCCCCGGCTGAGAAGCGTCAGTATCTGGAGAACGAGGTGGTGCCCATCCTGATGGAAGGTATGCTAGGCCTGGCCCGTGAGATGCCACGCGATCCCATCGGCTATCTGGAGAAGTTCTGGCTCCAGAAGAAGCACAAGTGCGACATCAATCTGCCTCAGAATATACTCTGATCGATGTCTAGTTCCAATCAAATTTCAAATTATCAGATGATTAAATAAATGTTTATGTCGCTTTATGGCGCGGTGTTGGGTTCAGTTAGCGATGCATTTCCCTGGTCAGTGAGGCGAGGAGAGTGGGTCTAGGTCCAGGGGCTATAAAAGCCGATGCCTTAATCTAGGCCAGCATCATTCATTCGTTAGCTTGCGGATTTTGAGAAAGTCTATCATCATGTCTAAATTGGTGAGGTTAATCCCTGAATATTTTTAGGATTTGTATAATAAAAAATACTTTACTCATCCAGTGCCTGTCCGTCTTGGCCCTTGTGCTTGCCCTGGCTGGAACCTCCCAGGCGGCCAGTTTGGAGTGGCCCTCGAACCTGCTGGCTCTCAGCACGGGAAAATCCTCACAGCTGCTGCCCATTGCCAGCGAGGATTCCGTTGAGTTGTCCGAGAGCGGTGCCGGATCCATTGTCTCCTCTTCAGGTCAGCAGCAGCCGGAGGAGCAGTCCCAGGAGGAGGAGGAGGAAGAGCCACTGACCCAGTCCGTCATTGGCAGTTCGGATGCCATCGATTCACGTCTGGTTTCCTCCAGCATTCCCATCTCCGTGCCTCTGCCCCTGATCCTGGCTGCCCGCAATGGACTGCGAACGGTGCTGACCATCCAGGAGCCGGCTGTGGCCAAGGTGGGTGAGGTGGTGCAGCATGTGCCTACCGCTGTTTCCCATCAGAGCCAGACGGTGGTGCACGAGCACAAGCGATTGGTCACTCCCATTGTGGCTCCGGCCGTGCGCACCACCCAAGTGGTTCGCCAGCAGCCGCCGCTTGTGTGGACCGTTGCTTCCGATCCTCGCCTGGTTCTGATTCGCAACTAAGGATGCCTGGAAGCCAAAGATCAACAAGATGAACTCGCCAAATCTTCGATACGCTTCGTCTTTGCCTAATTATATTTTTAATTTACCTTTTCTGGACTTGCTAACCCACAAAACTCTATCTCTACGCTGTCTTCTGCCTTCTTTCTTCTGCCATTTTCTGTAGAATTCTTCTTTTGTAGTGTGCTTTTAATAAAGATTTCGCATTTGCACATAAGGGGAATTAATTCTTTAGGTCTGCTTATATAAATTGAATAACGGAATTAAAATTTAGTTGCAAATTTACTTAAATAATATTGGTTTAGCCCTTTGTCTTTCCTTTATTAATATCAGTCAATTACTGGACCTCATTTTCTATCCTTTGGTCTATACCTTCTTTGCCGTCTTACTAAACCTGATTACCTACCAGAGTGTGTACCATTTTTGTGTAAAATTATTGTCCTGCATTTTGCATTGGCACTTCGTTGGCTTGAATTCTTGGGGCGTTGACGCTGCGACAGGAAATCAATAAAGTTAACGCACAGCGTCTGCCCACGGACACAATAAATATGCCATCTCCACCCCCTGGGTCTCACTGAACACTCCGATTGTGTGCAATCAAGATCTCTGGAGGATTAGGCAGACGCAGGGAATGGGTTAACGCCCAAGTCTCTTCTCATGTTCAAGGGCTCTGGGGCCACTCATTTAGAATGGTCCGTCCATTCGCCAATCTGGCGTTCTTTTGCTGGACTATAAAAGCTGAGGATTGTCTGGCCCACCGACAACAGTCAACTGAAGTGAACTGAGCCAAGAAGATGTCACAAAGAATGGTGAGCCTTAAAAGAATCACAACTAGTAAATAGAGAAGTCTATGGAAATCAGGGAGAGCTCTCCTTAAATTTAATTAATGAAAATCAAATAAATAAATTCAATAAATTGCTTGTTCTTATTACAGAATTTCTCCCTTCTCCTCATTTTCTGCCTTTTGGCCCTGGGACACGCTGAGCTGCGCTTGTATCATCCATTGTTGAGCCTACATCAGCAGCCCACGCTGGCCAAGGTGGGTCATCTGGTGGATCGCGTACCTACGGCGGTGTCCCACCAGAGCTCCACCATTGTCCACCGAAGCATTCCTAGGATTACACCCCTGCTGGCCCCTGCTCTGCGGACCACCTATCTGCACTACCCTAGCTGGAGTTATCCACTGTACGAGGGAGCCAACACCCTGTACAGAAAGTAAAGCTCTGCACCGCAGGAATCCTTCAATCGGAGTTAATTCAGCTTTCTAGAAAACAGCAAATTGAATTTAACTCATTCGTAACTCATCTTTAAATTGTGTAATATTCAGTTATTATTCAGAAAGAAAATAAATTCAAGAACCTCCAAGAGAATTGCATTGGGGATTACCGAAGGCCGGCGGACTTCTACTTGTAGCCGCCCTCCGTTAGGGCTAATACCGGTTTCCCCAAAGGGAGACGACTGCCAATTAGATTTCGCGCTACGCTGCACTTCTGATTGAGTGTTGGGTAGCTGGATACGAGTATGATCCGACTGACGTCACCAGATATGCAAACAAACGCACGAAATCGGCATTGCTTTGGTATCCTGTATTTGAGGGGGGTTTCTTTTATTGGTTTATTGAATGTTAGAAAGGGGATAAAATAATGTGAGGGCGGTAACTCTAGCAAAGTGAGTTAAAAGTACGAGTTAGTGCAACTTTGAGTGGTGTTTTGCATTTAAAATCATTTGTTATATGGCCCAAGATAATGGTACTAAATGTTACTTGATTTGAATGAATACTTTGTTAAATCTTTTTAATTATTTTTAAATGCATTACAATAAAGTATGCCTTATTTTCTCTCTTGGTAAATTTTCAAATATTTGTTTTCTTTTAATTATAATACAAATTTGTTAAGAATTTGATTTAAAAGAAGATATTACCATGAGTATGATAAGCCTAATATATAAATTGAACATATTTTGCACCAATTTAATTCAGATTCATTGCAATTTTACTTAGACAAACATGTATCAACTCAATATTACTGAAATACCATAGTTTTCATAAATAAAATGACTTCTTTGAAATTAATTAACATAATTAAAAATAAAATAAAGTCAATATAAATAAATTATATTAAGAGGTACTTTAAGACCCATTTGCTCAAAAAATCTGTCAATTTTGTGGGTGCAGCGGTCCATGGATGATTGACACGCCGTACGCAAATGTGTCGCCATTATTTCGTGCACGGCCGTGCAGGCCGTTGTTCTCCATTAAAAATCCAAGAATTTCAGCATTTTCTTTAGGAATGACCCCGGGTCAGTAGCCGAAAACCGGTGTAGTTGCCTTCCCCCAGAGAACGAAGGATGTGAGATGTATGAACCGAAGCAGGACTTTCACCCAAGAGTGTGCCGTTGCCGAGACTTCGTCTCTTATCAAAATATTACAACAAAGAATATGGTAAACAAAAAATGGAAGCAACAATTGAAAGAGATAATGGAGCAGCCTAGCGAGAAGTTTCAAATGACACAATGCAATTTTCTGAAACTGAAGCCTTGAACTCCGCGAAAGGGCCAAAGGTCAAGTCCCGTAGGGGTAAAGCCCAACTGCGGTTATGCAATCGATGGAGAAATTATTGATGCCACTTAACCGGTCACAAAATGACGCAGAAAACTGAGCTGATTGGGCCCTGAATGGGTTATAATTCCCCTGGATCGAATTGCACAAGACTGCAGTCGCTGCATTAAGGTTAAAGCATCAAGGCTTTGGTCAGGACAACCCATCGATTGCCGTACAATTGCATTGTCTTGGCCATGCCTTCAATGCCTGTCATTCGCAGGAAACCCAGCTATCCCAGTGATGCAATGCCATAGAGGCGTAGTTTCTACTTCTCATCATCATCATCATCATACCCCATTGAGTATGTGCGCTTCAGTCTGTTTACAGCAGCCTTTTGGGCTCACACCACTTAAAGACGAACGGCCTCCCAAAAGGCTGCTCAGTAGAATCGGACAATGAAAGGCCCCCATCTTGGCCCTGTCTCCAATTGAGTTCGGCTCTCCTCCCTCCTAGGACTCTCGGGTTCATTGCATCTCCCTGAGTCCGGGTTCGGGTCTGGGACTCTGATTGGGGGTTTAGTTTATGGCCACTCTCAATTGGCCCGGCCCAGTGGGTGACCTGGATGGCTCGACTGCTGGGTAATCGGTTTGTTTGTCTACCACAAACGCCATTTGAATGCATCGTTATGCTGTCATCTCGGTGCCTCATCGCACCGAGAGACTCCTATCTATGGGTGGTCCCCTCCAGTAAATTTAATAGCTTAAATCTAGTAGAAAAAGGCTAGAGAAATTTAGCATTTTTCAGTGATGGCGATTTGTCCTTGATTTATGGTTTATATTTGACAAGAGGAAATTGAAACATTCATTTTGTAAAATTTTTAGTAGTTTCAAGCCGCTTCTATTCTATATTTTGTAATGTATTCATTTTGAGAAGAATGTTCTTTGGAATACATTAATAAAAAAAATTAAATTTTTAATTATAAATTTATTGGCATATTTTATGACAACATTTTCTTTACTACCAGTATATAAACAGTAAATATTAATGAAAGATAAGTAAATAAAATGTGAAAATAGAAAGAAATCTAAAAATAATATTATAAAACATATTGTTCACTTAATTCTACATTTCACAAATATTTTAATAACATTATTTTAATTGTCCTTATTCAATTACCTAAATAATCAAATATCTTTTTCTCAAAAATTTCCCATTGACAGTACTGTTAAAATCAAAAGGCAGCCCCACTTAGCATAAGTGGCTAACACACAAAATTGGCTAAAGAAGTTCCCCAAGTTTTCCAAGAATCGAGGCCCGAAACATATTAAATATTTGATGTAATACAGAAGTTTCTGCTTAAAGCGCAATTATTAGCCAAAAACAGACAGTAAACAAACTTTATGGAGGAGGCTTTCACTTAAAGCCAATTTGGGGAAGGGAGAACGGAAGCTCTGCGGCATATAAACCCCCTCCCCATTTTCCGGTGTGGCAAGCAGCGGTTTTCAAATTAATTTACAAATGTTCAACGCGGCGCGTAGGTAAATCTGTCTGAGCCCAAAGAGATGAAGACAATAAGCCGTGTTAAATGAGCCCAGGTAGTGTAAGAGCAGTGAAAGGGCTTTTGATGCGGGTGAAATAATTCGGGTTATTATGTAATAACCCTGGGGAACAGCTGCTGTCTGCTGGGGACTTGACTCACTTATCTCCGCCCTCCTTAAAAACTAATTTGCTACTTGCTACTCCATGGGTGAACGACCTTGAGTATACCATGATGATTTCAACAAATAAAACGCATCGATTTTATTACAGGCAATTTCGCAAAGAAACAAAACGAAGCCGCGACGAAAACAAAAGCGAAAAACTCATTCAAATGCCCAACGCATAAGCGCGATTCGAATACAAACGAATAAATCAAATCGAATAAATCCGAGTACTCCTATGAATCATATGAATAACAAGCTGCTGCACACGAGTGCATTGTTGTTACTATTATTACTATTATTATTATGTAAGCCCCAAGCAAAGCCAGCCAAGCGATGCTATAGCTCCGCCACAAGCTCAAACTCGGCTGGGGTTTCCCCAAGGCCCACCGAAAAGCGGTTAAAGCCAATTGAGCCGGCAAACAGTCAAGAATTGAAAAGGCCAACACACAGACAGCGGACCAAAACTTCATTGCAATTGGGTTTTCTTGGGATTTTCCCAGTGTTGGCGAATTTTCGGGCAAATCCATGGCACAGTTGAGGAATGCAGTGGCACAAATGAAGGAGAATATGAATTGCAATGGAGGATATTGGGAGAATTGCATAATTTCAAGTGAGGCTTAAATTTTCCCAAATATAACCAAAGCTGGGAAATACTGAAAATAACTCGATTAAGTCTGGCTTTTAAATTATAAATGTCTTAATCGAAGTCTTTTGTATTGGATGAATTATTAACTCCCAATGTAGTTAAGAGCCACAACAACGTACAAAAATATATTTTTTTAATAGTACAGTAATGTAAAAAATAAAAAAATTAATTTATAATAAAAATGTAAACTATTTCTTTATATCATAACTATCATTGACAAGTCATTAGTTATTCTAAAATAAATAATCATTTAAATTAAATTAAACTCGCTTTCTTTCCTTCAAATCCAAATCAAAGCACATTTCAGACCAGTTTAATAATTTTCTTATCAACAAATAAGCTCTTTAGGCATATCCAACACATAATCGAGTTAAACTTGGCTTAAAGAGATTGCCAAATTGCTTTTGGCCAAATGGTGCGGCGTGTGGGTGGAAGACCTCAACTTGTTGAGCAATTGACACAAATCTAAGCCGGGTAGTCGCCAGTCCAACCTTGAGCCAGTGACAATTTTTCTTGTATTTTTTTCTTTTAGGTTCGAAGACTTTGTTCGGCGTGGACTTGAACTGCTGCCAGTGAGAAAGAGCAACAGAGAAAGGTAGTGTAAAGGCATGTGAGCTTCGCCCAGAGGAAGCTAACCAAGTGGAGCAAACACGATTCCCACTCAAATCCATTTGGACAAACAATTAACAAGTCGGTCATCATTAACATAGACTATGTTGTAATTCCCGAGCCCAAAAAGTGTGCAAAAAAGTTAAAGCTTGCCATAAATAGAAGCAAATGCCTGAGAAAAAGATATCAGACTCTAGATATCTCGATTGAAGTTCCAATAACGAGCCCCTGAACCTGTAACCCCATCCGGATTACACACTCTCCACTGGCTGGCATTAGCTGTCGCCAGCCGAGGTCCAAGTTCAAGTTCAGTTCATCAGCTTCAGCTACTGTTGGGATTTACCAATAATAGCTGAACTTCAGCCAACTGACAAAATTGCTTTTAGCAGGAAAATAGTGTTGGGTGGAAGTAAGACGAAGAGTAGAATACACTTTGAGGGCTGAGGGAAATTATATTTAATGTTTTTAATAAGAGTTACAAGTATTCCGTTGAATTAATATACCATACAATTTGTGTTATTTATTTAAGTAGTTATTATTATAATATTTTAAGTATTTAGGCCTCTTCTAGTCCTGGATGAAGCCTAAATTTTAAGACTATAGCTTTAATATCATTTTTTAGGTAAACAAATAAGCAGAAAATGAGTCCAATCAATAATCAATAAAAGCAACAATAGCTACTTATATTAATTGAAAAATTCCCTTATCTCCTCATAAATGAATATACCCAAAAAAGAGTAATCCCAAAACTATCGTTAGCGGAATTAAAAAACGATGCGAATCAGGTTCGACGCACCTCCTTCAAACAACACTCGAAAAGCCCAAAGGCCTCACCGCCAGCCCGATAACTCCGATGAGTCATAAAAAACCCGATGGTCAAAAACTACGACACCACCATCGATTGATAAAACTCCACGAATTAATCACCAACGAACAAATAACCGAAAGGTGTTTGCCAAACAGCCAACAATAACAGCTCGAGTAAATCACAGTGATTAGCATAATTTCCGAAGATCTGTTCATTATCAACTTTCTTGGAAGCCAGGAGTGTTTAACATAAAACGCCACTTAAGTGGGGGGGGGG
>JAEIHY010018775.1:19466-48761 GCA_018904565.1 Drosophila tsacasi
ATCGAACCAAGGTCAGTAACACACAAATCGAAGCCACTGGATCCGCTGGATCCCAACGAGAGTCACTCGAACAACACTGACCACACACAACACGGGCTAAATAATGATCGTGATTATCAGCGGCGGCACGCGAACGTGATCATCGTGAATAAGTGTTAGGGGGGAATGTCTCTAATTTTTATGAACTTCGGGTAATTCCGCGTAGCACTCTTGATTCACAATGAGCCAGGCTTTTGGCTGAAGCGAAAATAAAAATAAAACAAACGACCGCCGATGACGTTTGCATTGACCATGGGTTACAAACCAGACGATATTAACCGAAATGCACCAGTAAAGGGGGGAAACAGCTAAAGACGAATGTATGCCAAAAGATCCGGTTTGAGGCAATGCCCAATTTTACCCCTTTCATGACGATTTTATTTCTTTATTTTTCAGCTGCTTTGCTCCTCTCTGACCCAATTCATAATTGCGGAATTGCATAATCCCGGTTTCTCAAGCAACGCGCCTTTCCGGGAGAGCTCTCTGTTTTGGTTATTCAAAATGGTTTTGGCCAAAGCCCCCGCCTGAAAACAACAAACTAATTTGGACATTTACACATAAACACTAATTTTTTAATGGGGAAATATTTGTATTATGACTCGTAGTGATATCTGCAGGCAGTTTTTAATAATGATAACGGAGACTTTTCCGGCTAGAGCCACGCTTTAGGGTGACCTCCAGTAGTTAGCAGAATCGGAGATTTGAGAAAAAACCCAAAACCGAGAAGTTATTACCCAAAAAATCCAACGCCAACGGTGAGAGAAGGAGAGGTTGCCAAACATTGTCGCTGCCGCTTTTATGCCTTTTGTTTTGGGCCCTCAATTCGCAAAACTTATACCTACGTGCGATAGAGATGGCCATAGCCTTTCGGAAAGAGACGGGGCAACGTTGGAGCTTGCTGCGCCTGCGCAGCTTTTGTATAAAATGTGCGCGGCGAACGAAAGCGAAATCAGTCAACGATCTGCAGACAGACAAACGAGAGGCACACAATCAGTGCAGAAAGTGAGTGAAGTGAAAGGATATATCCAGGCATACACAGACTCTGCAACTTGCATAAGGATTATCGAAAAGAAACTGAAACACCCAATTTGGATTAATTTTATTTAAAGCACAAAGAGGTGAGTAGTGAGTGAAGTGAACTCAAGTGAACCGCGATCGCGCACTAATTACAATTAGCAGCGTTTCAAATTATGGATACTACATAACATATAATACAAAAAAGACTTTGGCTGGTCAAGAGCCGATGCGCCCCCTCCTCCTCCGCCGCCGCGATCATAAAACCAATTGAAAAGGCGAAACTTTCACTGCGAAAACAAAGGAAAAACTTTAATTTTCCACACCCAGCGTTCGGCGTTTAGCATCGCTTACGATCATTTCTCGCCAAAGAAAACGCCAGGCGAACGAACAAAATGCTTGCCGGCAATTTGCAATGCAACGCTGCACACAACTTCCGCTCAAAAAACAGGGCTCCAAGACCCGAGCAGTTTGCACTTCCAAAATACATTTACATAACACGAAGATAAATTTGGATAACACTCGGAAAAACACAGTTTAACGTAAAGAAAAGGTTTTGAAATTAGGAAAAGTAAATATCTTAACCTATTAATGATCCTTAAATCAAGTCATAACATAACTTGGAATCGAAATGTTTTTGTTTAAAAATTAACTGTGAGTTAATAGAGAGAAATTCAAGCCTGCAAAGATTTAAAGTTATCAGAGGAAAATTTAAAGAAAGTGTTAATTTTAATTGAAGCTTAAAGAAAATATATAAAAATCCATTACCCTTTAAGTAAGATAATAAAACCAGGATTTTTTGTTAAAGTGTAGCGATATTTGAACCAAATCCGCCCCCGCTACCATGCCATACCATCCCAACTCCGGTGACATAACTGCAATGCAAACGAGCATAAAAAGCGCAGAAAAGCAGTAAAGAAAAGCGAGTTTTATATATTTTTTTTTTCTACAAGAAAAGATACATGAAGCGGAAAGCGGCTGTCAAGGCGAGAGATCAACTTGAGCGATGTTCGCTGCCGTCCGATTGTAGTCCGCGTAGGCTTGCCAAATCCAAAGGAAAATTACCTCATAAATTACAGAGAGCTCTCGGCGAGAGACCTCTCTTTCTCGCCTTTTGAAAGAAAAGTAACGTACAAAATCAAGCAATTAAGTGCGACGGCCTGCGACCTCCAACGAAAGTAAAAGTCTTATACGGAGGCACTGCGTCTGAGTCACGGTGAAGATTTCGTGATGCAGACCGGTTTCTCGGCTTCGTTATGGATTGGTTAAGCCAAAGATGGCAAGAGGGATTGGTGGATAGGTGGAGAAATGTAAACTGGCACAATGACTCTCGGGGTAATGGTGTCAAGCTTGGCCGTTGTTATGTCATAACCGATCATGATCATGACTAAAAGCCATTTATTTCAATTTATTTCTACTCGAAACTAAATGCGAAAAAATCACGAAACATTTTATATTGTAAATAAAAATCAATACAAAATCTATTATTAATCAATAAATATCAAAACCATCTCTAATCAATCATTCTCTCTTCCGATTATCACAGATTTCCACAATGAGAATAAGAGCTAGCCTGTTGGCAGTTGTCCTGCTGGCCACCGCCTCCCTGGCCGAGGATTCAAGCTGGGGCAACGAGTGGGCGCCCATGGAGGATGCCAAGCCCAGCCGACGATCGGTGGACACAAAGCCCGCCGACACTGCCGACATTCAGGGACGTTACCTGGTCCACGAGTCCATCCAGAGCAACAGCACTACCAGCCAGATCGATGAGGTCATCGAGCAGCTCATCAACTCCCGTCGCGAGGGTCGCAACCTCGGCGAATACGACGCCGTCTATGCCGATGGAAACATCGACCAGGCCCTGCAGCAGGGAAATGATCTGCAAGCCCGCAATCTCATCCGGGACAAGCTTTGCGGTCTGGGCTTGATGAGCTGCGATGTGGAGGAGAAGCGTCCCTTCTACTCGACCATCTATGCCCAGGGTCCGCCGCCTCCTTCTGGATTCGGTGGAGGTCCCTATGGTCCTGCCAAGCCCATGCCACCACCGAGTTACTTCAGCGGTCGCCCACCCATGGGTGGTCCTCCTGGCCCCCTGAACTCCTTCGGACCTCCACCCAGCTCCCTGAACTCCTTTGGACCGCCCCGCAAGGTTGGCTACGAGGGACCCTACAAGCCAATGTCTGGACCTTACCGCCCCACCGGCCCTGGAGGCTACCTGGAGCATCCTCCACCGTCCGCCATTGATGGAAGCTCTGATGGCATCACCTATACGAAGCCACCACCCGGTGCCCTGATCTACGACAGCAAGCCTCCAGGACCAATCTATACCGGAGGTCCTTCGGTGGGTGCGGGACCCGTTTTCACTGGTGCTTCGAACGGAGTTCCCCCTACAACTTCGAGAATCCCGAGGGTGGCATCCAGGGTGCCAGTTCTGCCCCCAATGGCTTCTACTCGCAGCAGTCCTCTGCCTCCTCGTCCTCGGCCACTTCCTCCAGCACCAAGGTGGTGGTGGGAGCACCCCTCGATGCAGGACTCCAGCAACATGTGCATCATCACTATCACCACGTTGAGGGTGGCGAGGGAGCCAAGGTGCCCAGCGTGCCCATTCCCATCGGTGCTGGCCAGACCATCAATACGGACTTCAGTGCCTTGGCCCAGTCCTCTGCCACCTACACGCCCTCGGTTCAGACCTCTTCCGGATCTGCCTACTCCCAGTCGAACGCTTTCAACGCTGGCTTCAATGGCGCCTCTCAGGGCGGACTCCTCTCGCAGAACGGCTTCGGTCTGTCCCAGAAACCCACTGATCTGTACAAGCCCAACTCTGGAGATCTGTACAAGCCCAGCTCTGGAGATCTCTACAAACCGAACTCTGGCCTAGGCAGCTTCGGCAGCAGCGGATCGGGTGGCTTCAGTGGATCGCCCAGCTCCAGCTACCACAGCCAGAACCCTGACTACTACAAGAAGGAGCTGCAGGGTGGAGCCTCAAACCAGTACAATGGCATCTCCGGAGGCTACCAAGGACAAGGACAGTACCAGGGTGGCTATGACACCTCTCGCCAGCAGATCGTGGACTGCCAGTGTGTGCCTATCTCCCAGTGCCCGGCCGCAGATCGCATTGGTCGCAAGGACGACCTGATTCTGCCCATCGACCCTCGTAACCTGGGCAAGGACATCGAGGCCCTGAGTGATGATGTTGCTGCCAGCAGTAATGCCACCGCCCCTGCTGATGGAAAGAAGGCCGAGGAGAAGTCTGACAAGGATGACAAGAAGCGCTCTCGCCGCCAGGCCAATGATGAACAGAAGGACGACGATGCCAGTGATCTCTCGCTCGATGCCCAAGGGGTAAGTGTCTCAGTAGTTCCTCTCCGGAGGATCCCATAGATCTTTAGTTATAGGTAGAGCCCGACTAATGCCAAATCACACATGGTTCACACGGACCACTAATCGAGTTCTAGCAAAGCTGCAAAGCTCCACCTCCCACACACACACATCCAATCAATCAATCAATCAATCAACCAATAAATCAACCAACCAATCTGACAACTGCACCCATCGTTCAACGCTCCAAGCTCAACTAAACACCCTAGCCGGCTCCAGACTGCAATTCGGATCAGATCAGTCACTAATCCCAGAACTAAACCAGCTAACCAAGCACGACCTTTGTGATCGCACGCCTGCAACCTGCAACCTGCATCGTGAAACCGGAAACCCAACTCCTCCTGTAGCGTCTGTTCTTCTGTATTTCCCCTCTTGAAAAAAAAAATCAAACAAAAATAGAGACAGGCGCCACTCGGAGGATCTCCACTGGCATTGCCCGCCCTCCAGGCCATCGAGCTGATCCAGCGGAAAGTGCTGCCCACCTATGGTGTGAGCTTTGGTCTGCCCTATCCCTCGGGTGGCTATGGAGGCTATCCCTCGAATGTCCTGGGCGATCACTATCCCGCCCAGAACCCCTACTTCGGTTCTGTGGGCCCGAACGGTCTCAATCTCGGTCTGGTAAATGTGAATCCTCTGGTCTCGGTGCAAGTGGCCAAGACTGACTACGGAGAGAAGGTGGTAAAACCGCTGGTCAATCTCCATGTCACTCCGAATGCAAATCTCATCCAGAAGGTGGGAGACTTCTTCAAGCGGAAGCCCACTGAGCAGTACAGCACCCATTACCACCATCACGACCACTACACAGGCTATGAGCATCACGACTACGATCACCATGGCCACCATGACCACCATGACCACCACGATCATCACTCTTATGCGCCCTACTACGGTGGCTCTGCTCCTGGACCGCACTACAGTGTGGAAATGGTGCCGAGCACTCCGATCTTTGAGTACCACAGTGGTCCATCGGCCCCGACTCAGTATCACCATCACCACGAATCGTCGTCGCCCTATGAGAGCTCCTTTAACTCGATTTATCCGGGATCGGGTCCTGGCGCTGACTTTGGAGGCTTTGGGGAGTACTCGCAGCATGTGGAGCGAAGTGCCAATGTGAGCGGCAGTGGTGAAGCGCCCAGTTCCAGTCGTCGTGGCAAGCAGTTAAGCCTGGGACCCCTATACAGCATTCCCACTCCTGCTCCTGGTGGGGCGGCTGGCAGTGATCGGGTCACCTTTCCCAGAGATCGCAGGCGCAGGAGCGTCGAGGATGATGGTGTGTGGGCGGGAGCAGCTCCTGAGGAGCAGGTAACCATGTGTTGATCAAGGCAAATCGCGAGAATCCTCTAGTCCCACTCTCCCTAGTAATATCAAACTAATGTCTCCCCTCCCCTCCTTGATATTTTCAGCGCGCTTACTATGGCAACCGTCCCGTGGAGAAGACCTGTCGCATCAACGAGGTCTGCTGCCGTCGTCCCCTCCGTCCTCAGGCTCCTCCCCAGCAGCAGCAGCTCGGTCGCTGTGGAGTAAGGAACGCCGCCGGCATCACTGGCCGCATCAAGAATCCCGTCTACGTCGATGGAGACAGTGAGTTCGGCGAGTACCCCTGGCATGTGGCCATCCTGAAGAAGGACCCCAAGGAGTCGATCTACGCCTGCGGCGGCACCCTCATCGATGCCCAGCACATCATCTCGGCGGCTCATTGCATTAAGTCGTAAGTTTTAAATTCCTTGAAGAGAATCTTGTGAAAAGATTAACCTCCCTTTCTCCTCCTTCCAGTCAAAATGGCTTTGATCTTCGTGTGCGCCTGGGTGAATGGGATGTCAACCACGACGTTGAGTTCTTCCCCTACATTGAACGCGACGTGATCTCCGTGCACATCCATCCGGAGTACTATGCCGGCACCTTGGACAATGATCTGGCCATTCTGAAGCTGGACCAGCCCGTCGACTTCACCAAGAACCCGCACATCAGTCCCGCCTGTCTGCCCGATAAGTACTCCGATTTCACCGGCGCCCGTTGCTGGACCACTGGCTGGGGCAAGGATGCCTTCGGCGAGCACGGAAAGTACCAGAACATCCTCAAGGAGGTGGATGTGCCAATCCTGTCGCATCACCAGTGCGAGGCCCAGCTGAGGAACACCCGCTTGGGATATAGCTACAAGCTTAACCCCGGCTTCGTTTGCGCCGGCGGTGAGGAGGGCAAGGATGCCTGCAAGGGTGATGGCGGCGGTCCTTTGGTCTGCGAGAGGAATGGCGTCTGGAATGTGGTGGGCGTGGTGTCCTGGGGCATTGGATGCGGTCAGGTTAACGTGCCCGGTGTCTATGTGAAGGTATCGGCTTACCTGCCCTGGATCCAGCAGATTACCCAGAGCTACCAATGATTAACGGAGCAGCAGGACGAGAACGAGGGGCGGCCAGTGGTGACTGCCTACCACGCTGCAGACACCATTGAAGCAATACCGGATGATGCCGACGCCGCTTCCGATGAGTTCGTTTTCCACTTCTGACCGAAGCCATCGCTCAACCCCCCTACGCACACTTGTGCAACTCTCGAATCGCCTCGATTGTATTGCATTCGTCATCGTATTTATCAGCGCCGTCACTTTTATTTATTACGAATGTTTCTTTGATTACCCGTTATGCTACCTACCTTGTTATTCACTTATATATATTACGCGCCCTCACGTCACTTCACCTCAGTTGTTGCCCACTCATTAGCGACCCACAATTGTTACTTACTTTAATTGGCGACGGAGACGCACTGGCATTGTCCCGGCGCCCCCCTTTGTTGATATGAAATGTAGCTTGTAACTTGTACATTCGAGTTCCGATTTTGTCTTGTAAAATAGTGTTTGTCATAATTAATTTATTTATATATTTGTAAATTAATAATTATGTATTTAAATAAAAATAATTTATGAAAAAAATATTAGAATGTTGTGAAATTGTTTTATTTTCCTACTTATACAAAAGCAAGTCGACAGCTAGTCAGTACACAAGGATCTTGAAAAACTTGAATCTAACATGGCGGAAACCCAAATAAAATATTGCTATACAGCTGGTTAAGAACATTTAAAGCAACATCCATTGCTGTTGCAATGTTGCAAAGGGTCTGTATTACTTTACCTACATATATCATTATTTACTTTAAAAACATCTTTCTCCCATGCAACCTTAAGGAATGTTGTTACAAAATTCAATTTCTAAGTTTATTTAATGGTGATTGATTGCTGATGCTTATCGTGAATATGTATACAGGGCTAGTAAGCATAATGGCTTAAAAGTACCTTAAAAAAAAAGTCTCATAGGAAACTGAAGCTACTTGCTTGCCAAGTACTACCCACCTTATACAATATTCCAATTAAAATAATATTTAAATTTTAATTAAAGAAACCCAGACTTCCCCTGTCCGTAAATTACAATATTGCGCCTGCCAGTTAATCTGTCAGAAAGCGTAATCCCCTTAAAAATAAAGCTTTCCCTGCATCGCTGCACTGCTCTGAGCGCGTCAAAGGCGCCACTTTAAGTTCAATTACAAACTAGTGCAGCACATAAAATGTAAATTAAATTTTAAACATTAACTAACCTGAGGAGGCCGACCACTTTACATTATGTCCGTTTGGTAGGAAAAAAGCAAGCGTGCCAACGAAGCATTAAAAGACGCCACCGAATATCTTGGACCCAAAGGCGGTCGCCGGGCTTCCTCTATGCGGTGGATGCGATGACCGCACTGGAAAGGTGCCTATCTGGTGTGGACCCAACTCCACGACGTGGGCAGAGCCATTCAAATAGCCCAAAAGTATGAAAATCATAACATGCCCATCGTCAGTTAAATTTAAAAACCGCAACCGACTTTCCGCAACTTAAAACACTTTCTGCTCGGCTGGCGTCTTTGAGAGACTTATAAATTGGGCGCCGCCATCGATGCAGAAGCTCAATGCAGTTCCAGCAGCGCCAGCGAGATGTACGACAAAGGATTACGCTCTCTCCTCGGCCAGCTGGTGATGGGTAAGCCGGAACAAGGTGCACAGGAAAAGTGGAATAATCATATCCGATATTTGAAAACTCTCCGGAAGGTCTTAGTGTGGTTACTGAATGTGATAAAGATAACTGTTAATCAAAACAAAATTTTGTTAATGCATCTTTATAAATTAATTCATTCATTCTCCATATCCTTTTAGTGCTCCTCTTGGCCCAGGTCATGGGCCGCCTGCACAAGAGGAACGGCTACCATTACAGACCCCAGCAGCCGCCACCACTGCACCAGAGTGGATACTTCGAACCCCATCATCCTGCTGTGGAGCCTCCGGAGCCGGAGAAGCCCCAGCACAGTCCCAAAAGCTACTACAGCCAATCGGGAGGCGGAGGAAGTGGCTCGGCGTCCTACAAGGGATCATCCGGTGGCTATAGCATAGGCAGTGGCCTTCGATCCATTGCCCAGGGATCGGCAGATCAGGCTCATAGTGCCGTGGCCAACCAGCATGCAGCCGCCAAGCAGGCTGCCTACATAGCCCAGAACACATTGGCCCAGGCTGCATCCCAGGCGGCGGCTACAGCTCAAGCCGCGCTGGTCGGTAAGCAGGTGGTACTGCAGGAGCTAGAGCAGCAGGCGGCAGAGGCGCAGCGCTCCCTATCCCGAGAACTGGAGCAGCTGAAGGCGGCCAAGATCTCGGCCAAATTGGCTCAACAAACGGCCCAAGCAGCCCACCACCACATCTCCGTGCTGACAGCAGCCGTTAACAATGCCAAGTCCGTGGCCGAACAGGCGGAGCAAACGTCCACGGAGGTGAACAATCAGCTGGCCTCCCAGTCCACGATGGTGGGTCAGTCCAAGAACCGGCTGGAGCAGGTGGAGGAGCAGTTGCACCAGGCGAGAGTGGACTACGCTGCCACCAAAGAGTCTGCCATCAAGGCGTCCAATTCCGCAGCAGCTGCTCAGGTGAATGCTTCCAAGGCGGCCCAGCATGCCACGATAGGGCTACACGAGAGTACCAATCAAGGACACGAGGGCCAGGAGTCGGATGGACACGAGGAGGAGTCATACGACGAACATGTGGATACCAGTGGCGTAGGTCACACGGCCGGAGGTGAAGATCTAAGTGAGCATGTCAGGACTCCGTACCAATAAGGAGGAGGGATTACCAATTACCAATCCACGAATATATTAATTTAAGAATTATTTATGTAAATAAATGGAAAACATTCAAGTCAGACTTACGTGGCTGTGACTTGTCGGTAGATTCAAGTTTATAAAAATTAACTTTATGTTTTATACATACCAAACATGGGTTAAAGGAATTCACTTTGAGAAAATACGAGAGAAACAACTAAGACAAGATTTTAAAACTTTAAATATAATATGATAAGATATCATACGATATAATAAAGATGTAGAAAAAATCAAAGAAATTGATTGAGATAGACAGAGAAAAATAGAAATCGAGAACGATACAGATAGGGACAGAGATAAATTGAGACATAGACAGAGAGAATCTGAGATATAGACGGAGAGAGATATATTAAAAGATTGAGTGAAAGTGGGAGCTAAAGAGAAACGAATATTGAGAGGGAGATATCAAGAGACAGAGGCGGAAATTAAATATGTGAGAGAGAAATTTCCAGACACCTATATAATATAATTTTAAATTTTTAACTTTTGTATAATGTTCTTCTCTTGTTGGCCGCACGGCTCTGACGCCAAATTTGGTTGCGTGCGCGGAAAGTAACGAAAAACTTTTAATTCCTCGCAAGGTATGGTAACGCCAATTTCTTCAGCTGTTGATCGATTTTAGTGTGACCTGCTTACGTGTCGGCGATAACGGAGCTATCAACAATAACATTGATGTTCTTACCGCTGTAGCTATTTTTGCGTGCAATTTGACATAAAATTCAATTAAAAGAATTAGGTAACCGGTAAAAATGGCGCAGAAAGTTATTAAGTACATCGGCCGAACGACGGATTTCCGCGGCAACACTCTTTGGGAGCTGGTGTCGGAGCTGCCGAATTGGGGAGTGGGCCGCATGCTCATACGTAACATGTTCCAGCGCTATCCGGAGCCGTGCTATATGCGAATCCTAAAGGTGCAGGCCGTGGACGAGCAGCCGGGCGAGGTGCGGAAGGTGCGGGTTACCGTGGAGAAGACCTGGCGGGGCGTGAAGCAGCCGAAGCCGGTGGAGATCTACAGCACCAGTTACAAGGCGGATTACGAACTGGTGCCGAAAGACCAGGAGGCAAAGTACCTCAACAACAACAAGAAGGTGGAGCCGGTGGTGTTGCCCACCAAAATCGACCTGCCACCGCTGCTGCGGGAGTACGTGACCGAGGAGACTGGCGAGCGCAATCCCCAAATGAAGGTTCACTTTAAGCTAACCCACAACAAACTGGCCAGGCTGGCGCAGGAAGGCGAGAAACCCTCGGTGAGCTTCGGCGTGGGCCTGGGACAGCCGAAACCCGTCAGCAGCAAGCTGTACGAGGGACTGTTATAGGACTGAGACGTTGTTAAAATATTAAATACATTTAATTTACACATAAACTTAATGACAAAACGTATACGCAAACTCTATGTACACGGGTTAGACTCTGGAATGGAATACGATGGATGGGAATACTGGCATCACTTGCTAATGCAGGCCTCCATGGAGCGCAACTTTCGCGTCAGGTTGTCCACCTCGAGGCCGAGTACGTCCAGGTTCTCCTTGAGAGTTATATTCTTCAGAAGCGTGTCTTCCAACACTGTTTGCAGCTTCTTGTTGATCTCCAGAGACAGTTCCAGGGACATGGCTTTGTTTTCGCCGCCGCCCGCCTTCGAGGATCCTCCATAGATGGCCGCCATGATGCCGTTGCCGTACTTCAGCAGCTCGCTTTTGTTTTGATCGCTGCGGGAAGTGGTGAGGGCGCCAGCGGTCTGGTCCCTGAGCATGTAGTGCTGAACCACCTTGGACTTCTTTTGCACTTCGGCCACCAGGGCCGCCGTGTGGTTCTCCAGGAATTCTATGCGCTCCGTTTGGCGAGCGGTGGCCTGCTGGAGTCGCAGTATCCGCTCAACGAGCACCTTCTTGGACGGCACTGCCTGCAGGTCCTGTTGTGGAGCTGGCGGAGGTTGTACTGTGGTGGCGCTACTGGCCACGGTTTCGGATTCGGAAGACTCGCTGGCCCGCCGGCTGCTGCTTTGCAGGCTGCCGTGGCTACTGGTCCGACTATGGCTACGCAGGTGCTGAGGATTCTCCGCTGGATAGCCACCATTAATCGCCTGCTGGCAATTGCTGCAATAGCTAATGGGCATAGGCTTGGGCTCTGGAATACCCCTTTTGTACTTGTTAAGCTCCCGCTGCAGCTCCTTCACCAAGGTGGCATGCTTGTGCTGGGTGGCCTCGTAGTCTCCCTGAACGTTTTCCAGCTTCTGCTTGGTGAGCTCGTACAGCTTGGTTTTTTCGGACAAATGCTTGGCCAACAGTAAGCGCTCCTCGTTCTTTTCCGTAGCCTCCGAACTAAGCTGCTGCTCCAGCTGATTATATTTGGAGTCGTAACTTAGTTTCTCCTGCTTTAGTAACTTATTTTCCGCTTCCAAGCCGAGAGCCTGCAAAAGAAAAGGAAAACAATGTTATAACAACTTTATAAGATTGCACCTGTGATATCCAAGGCCTCGGTGGCGCAGTTGGCAGCGCGTAAGTCTCATAATCTTAAGGTCGTGAGTTCGAGCCTCACCCGGGGCATGTACATATTTTTGTCCATATTTTATATATATTTCTTTTTTTTACTCACCTTGGCTTCCGCCAGACAAATGTCGTTCTGCAAACGCACAATCAGCTCACTCATCTCCTTGTTAATGCTGAGCAGCTCCTGATTCTTGACTTTTAGCTGTTGCAAATCGGATTCGTTGTCTTCGGCCAAGACTTCCAATTGTTGGACTCGCGTTTGCTCCTCTGCCAGCTTTTCCTCGTTGCTAAAAAGGAATAATGTAGAATATATGCATGTCGTATTGGAATTCTTAAAGTAAATAAAGTATTAAATCTTACATGGTATTCTGCGTGCGCAAAAGCTGAAGCTCTTCGAGCTGACCCCTCAGTTTGGCCGAGTTGAGCAGCTCATCGCTATAAGAAGCCTCTACGGAGTTGTGCTGCTCCCTTAACCGATTCAGTTCCTCAGATAGTTGGTTATGCGTGGCTGTGATATCCTGAAGCTGCTGTAGCAGTTCCCTGTTGGCTTCGCTAAGTTTTTGCTGTTCCTTGGTGACTTTTTCTAGAGCCTCAGTCTTGCTAGTGATCTCATGTTTCAACAGTATTGTATTGGCTTCAAATTCCATTTTGAGTTTCTCTGCAAAAGGTAAGGATTTCATTAAAGAGATTTTAAGTAAAGCTTATAAAAATCGAACAGACCATTTGCCTTCTCCTCTAGTTTATTGGGAGCATTTCTTTCCTCCTCCAGCTTGCGTTCAAGAGCCTGAAAGTGTAATAATATTAGAGAAAAGTAAGATGATTCTTGTGTAATCTAAACTTACCGCCTTGGCCTCCGCCTCGTACCCGAGCTTGTTAATGTGATACTTAAGTTTGGACTCCAAGTGGCCCATTTCGGTTTTGTACTTCTCGCACTCCCGCTGATACTTCCTCACTTCGTTGCACTGATAAAGGGGGAAAGGAGAAATAAAGATGATTGCAGTTAAAGAGGCGATCAAGCTTACCTTCTCATCGATCACATATGTCATTCGCGACTTCTCCTCGCTTACGGCCTGGAATCTGGTGGTCATGTTCTTCACCTCCTTTTTGGCATCGGTCAGTTGCTTCTCCACAGCCTCCTTTTCCTTCTTGGCATCGATAAGAAGTTTCTCCCTCATGGCAAACTTGATGACGGTGGCTTCTTTCTCCTTGTTGGCCATGTCCATTTCTTTGCGGCACGCCTGCTTCTCCTTGTCCAGGATGGCGTTCTCCCGCTGGACAAGGGTTATCATATTGTCCTTCTGGTTATTGGAGGTTCGAAGTTGCTCCAATTGCTGCTCGTAGCTTCGACGCTGCTCCTCCAGTTGGGCAAGACAGTGCACGTGGGAGAGGATGTCGTTCTGCTTAGTTTTCGATTGATTAACATCCAGTTCCTCCGCCTTTTCCTGCGCCTGCAGATCCTTGAATCGCAGGGTGAGTTCTGCAGCTCCTTCTTCGACTGGCACTTGCTCAAGGACGGCAGTCTTCAGATCCTCTTCCATTCTGGCCTCAGCCTTTACTTCCGGTGCCCTTGCAGGAGACTCGGACTTCGCATCGCTTTCTTCCAGCTGCTCCTCCATTAAATCCGCCTTCAGTTCCACGTCTTCACTTGATTTCTCCTCTGAATTGTGGTTTTCTCGGACTGGATTTCCGTTTTCCGACTTCGCTGGAATCTCCGCATCCGACAGCCTGGCTGCCTCCGATGTTTCCATTGTTGTTTTCTTTTATATTAACATTTATTTAATTTTAACAAAGAAATTGGCAACAAAAATAAAAAATTTGCTTTCGCCTGGCCAGCTGTTTCTTGGCAAGCGCTGGCAACCCTCGAAAGGAGCGATATGGCAGCCCTATTCCCGTGGTTTTGCGCACCTCTTCTTTGGTCACACTGCAATGGTGAATGTTTTCATAATTTTTAGCCGGCTCTAGTAAAATGCTTTTAATTATATAAGTAACAGCACCGGCAGTAATGGATCCCATTGACACTACCAAGCGCAAGCCCAGACGCACCCTCGGCACACCGTCCTACACATACCGCAATCGCTTCGCTTACGCCCTGCTGGCCGCAGGTACACTGATCTTCGGGGTTTGGAGGTAAACATCCCGATTCCGAATGGAAACATCCAAGTTAGCACGTTTTTAAATGATTGCCCTTCCAGCCTGACGCCCATTCAGCGCATTTCCAACGAGAAACTTTCCGCGGCGTTGGCCCAAACAGAGCAGGAGCGGGACAGGAAGGGACTCTTCGAGTTTCCCGCTCCGCGCACAGCGCGATTTATCAAGGAGGCCATCGAGGAGAGTGAGGAGCAGAGGGTTAAATAATGGATCGCCAGACGCGACGGGCGAACTTCAAGAACCTGCAGCAGACGTCCAACAAGCTTCGGTAATTCTTATTTAAACCTAATTATTTGTTGATGAATAAAATGTAGTTTATTAACCAAAAACCTTGTTTTCTTTTCTTTCGAAGATCGACGCGCAGCACTAACCCATTATCACTGAGCGACTATTTTAGCCCTCCAGGAGAGACTTCAGGGAATTCCTCGACTGCACCAGTGGTAGCTCCAGTAGAGAACGAACCTCTCTCGCCAAAAATAAAACCCATACGTGCCAGCAATGTGTTCGAAAAACCCGGTCCAAAGCCCAAAAAGGCACCAAAACTCAAGAACAGCAGCAGCTCATCCACAGGTACTTCCCGCCGGGGACGCGGGAGAAGTAAGCAGCAGCCGAGCATCAGCAATTTCCTGCGGAATGAACAGATCTTTGCCGAGGTCACTGCCCAGCACTGCCTTGCGGACAACTTCAGCCCGGACGACATCGAGATGGCGCTGGCGCTGTCCAAGTCGGAGGCTGAGAAACGGGGATGCCTGCGCTTGAACGACGAAAATGAGGAGGAGGAGGCCGTGGTGGACCTAATGGACGATGCAGTTGAGTCCACGGAGAACATAAGACGGAAGCTGCAGAAGTACGGCTTTAGGACAGCGGCCAAAGAAGGTGTGTAGGATCCAAATACCATACCAAATTCCATAGCATTTAATACAGTACCTTTCCCTTAAAAGATTACAAGACATTGGCAGTCTTGCCTGTTGTTGCTGGAAAAGGTAGCAGGCGCTGCAAATGGGCCAATAAATTCACTGCCTTAACCCTACGAAATGCAGAAGTCCAACAGAAGAAGCTGGAGGAGAAGGTGTCCACACTGATGGCCCAACAAGTACGCACCAAGGAACTGCAGGAGGAAGACCGTTTGATGCCACCCTACGAGCTAATCAGCTCCAACCTTCAACCACTCAGAGCCTCAAGCCCCAAATCTCAGATCCTTCACGAACCTAGCGAAGGTGCCTTAGCAGATTTGGGTGTGTACTATGTGACCGACTTGATTGAGGTAAGCCAGACGCCAGCCGACCACCTACTCAAGAATTGGGCTGCCATACAGGGTAGGGACTTATCCCCGGAACGTAAGACTCCGAAAAACCGACAGCTAAACAAGCAACTTGAACTTGTTTACGCGGAGTTGGAAAAGCATTTCGGAGATCCTCAGGAGATAGAACCGGATGAGCTGGAAGAGCTGGTGTCGGAGAATATGATCGAAGATAGCTCTAAGTTGGATGAGGAGAATGCATCCTCTGTCAAAAGCAGTCCATCGAAAGAGCCCCCGGATAAACGAGCCAAAATGGCCAAGGATGACAAAGAAAATGAACAGCCGCCAGCCGTAACTATCCTCAGCGTTCCCACTCAAACGACGCGCTGCACTTCGCCCGATCTTTTTGCTGATTCCGACGAGGAGATGGATATCCCCACGATATGTGTCTCCAACGAACCCGAGGAGCTGAGAGATTTCTCCCTAAAGGTGTACAAGAATAGAAGTCCGGCTAAAGAAGTGGAAATAATAAGCAGCAGCGAAGAACCCACTCAAATACTCACCTACGAAGTGTTCTCGAGTTCCAGTGATGAAGAGAAGCAAGCTGACGTACATAAAGATTCTCAAAAGGTGCTAGAGCCAAGTTCATCGAGATTTTCTCCGAAAATATTCAACACGAGTGCCGTCTTCGATTCAGACCCTGATATAGAAACTTTCAACATCACCTCCGCGTTGAACTCCTGTTCCCCGGCAGAAAGCTCTCCCATCTCCAAGGAGCTCTTTCTCAAATATGCAATACCGGATAAACCTGCCTCAGAAAAAGAAGAGGAGAATATGAGTGAAATTTCCTTCAACATGAGTAAGGAGTCGCAGACATTTAAACACTCATTCCACTTAGACATGGTAACCCCTTCGAGCAATTCGAAAGAGAGTTATAGCTTTAGTGAGCTGAACTTCTCAAGCAACTCATTGCGAAGGAGCGCCAGCTTATCAACCGATAATAGCTTCAAAAACCCACTCGATTGGAAGATTAACGGCTCCGCTGAGAAAAGAGAGCCATTACCAGCTCCTTCCCCCTGCCGCCACTCGGATGCTAGTGTGGATTTGACGCAAAACAGCGATGATGACAACGATGTCATCCTGCTGTCCGATGAGGAGATCAATTACTCCATTTGGAAAGCCAACAAGTCGACAAAGGTGGCTGCTAACTTCGAGGATGGAAGCTCCGACAACAGCAGTTTGTCTTCGCCGGTGGCTAAAAAGCGCACTGTTCCCCACTTCCAGACAGAGGAGGATCTAGATGCCTTCCTGACTGGTGGAAGTTCACGTTCACCCAACAAGAGTGCTCTCAGCAAGGAGCGCGCGGAGTTCGGCATCCTGGATGCGGCTCCTTCCCAGCCATTCAGTTTCTCCCAGCTGCAGAGTCCCCTTAGCAGGCATGACTCGCCATCGTGTAGTGATATCAATTGGGCAGAAGCTTCGTTTTTGGATGCACCAGATAGACCTTTGGTTCGCAGGAGCAGCCACAAATTCAATGACCTGCTGGCGCTCGTTCCCGATCCGGAAGAGCCAAATTCCGACAACGATTTCGATGAATTTGATCAGTTGGTTTTTCAAAGCAAAAAGGACTCCACAGAAACAGAAGCTATGCCCAGTGGCCTGGATCGTTTGTTAAATGCGGAAATTAAAATGCCAGCGGCAGATCCAGCACAGTTGAGCGTCCCCAAGGATGTGCCGGATCAACTGGAAGTCGAGGGAAGTGTGTACACCATAAGTGTGTGCCACAAGCCAAAGCCGGATTTTGCAAGCCTTCCAGAATCGGAGATTCTCCAGCTGCTCTATAATTACGGAATCAAGCCGCTGAAACGAAAGCAGGCCGTGAAAATGCTAGAGTTTATCTACAACCAAACTCACCCCATTATGCGGGCGTTGCCTTCTCGACCAGAGCCGCTCGTTCGCTCCATATCCACTCCTATAATGTCGACTAAACCTCGTTACCAGCTGGTAAAATCCAACCCACCTGAAGACTGCCTGACGCCAACTGAAACAGGAAAGGATTTCGAATTCAACGATGCGCCGGGAGACGAGCTGCTGCGCTTCTCCCAATCAATGCCGCCAAGTCTGTGCGACGACTTTGAGTTCTATATCCTTCAGACGAACGTTTCCAAAAAGACGCCACAGCCGCTGGTGCCGCTGCACATAGCCTGGCACAATCTGCTCTGCGCCAATCCCCGCCTACACGAGAGCGTGCTCATGTACCAGCCCATCGATCTGCAGGAGATCTATTTGCACTTGAAGCGGATGGGTCATCGCTACGATCCCAAGGAGTTGAGGGGCTTCCTGGACCGTCGGTGCATCATCTTTCGGTACGAGCTGGCTGCTCCCGCCAAGCAGACGGCGCGTCATGTTAGAAAGCTGCCTAAGAAGCCGGCTAAACGCAAATAGATTTATTATTATTGCACACTTTATATCGATGTCCCTTGCACTTATTCCCTATTCCGAATGCATTGTAATTATTTACCCAAATTATTAATTAAGAATTGATTATACAATTGTACATTGTTATTTTTGGCGCTGTAAAATTTATGTAAGATGAGATATACTCAACTTAGAGTTTATAATAATAGTATGTTGTAGTTATTAATATTAAGAGCTTGAAAATTATTTAACGAATTTCGTATTACACAATTTTTGAAAACCAATTAAATACACATTTATATTTCTTTCGGGAACGTAAACTCGAGCTTTATTCAAAGTGATTTCAGTACACAATATGGGGGATAACTGAGCGGACAAATACAAATGTATAGAGTTTGCATTGGTGTAAGCAGATGCAAGACATACTGACATGTTTAGAAATATGTTTATAGAATATTTGATTTGTTACATTAAATGCAGCATCTGTCGACTACCCAAAAGGGGTAAATGTATACGATTATTTTCAGTTATTTCGATCTTACGGCACTAAAAAGACACTTGGACGGCATAATTTTTCACATGAGATTAAGGCACATTGTCTAATTGTGTGGTAGATGGGAAATGAAAAGGGAGCTGTTTGTACTGCATGCAAAATAATTATCCTTGGGTGCAAATGGAGGTTAGTTGGGGAGCTTACGGGATACCTAGGGGTTAGTGGGTAAGATACATATATAAAAAGAAGGCATGTATAAGCATGGAGTGTAAATTGAAGATTAGGCATAGCTAATCTCGTGCTCGTACGTCTTCTCCCGCAGGTCGTCGTTGTCCGGCAGCGCATGGTGGCGCAGGCCGCACAAACGGGGGCCGTAGCGCAGCATGACAATGATCACGCCAACGATGAACAGGGCCAAGGCGGCCACGGCGGGATAAAGAAAATAAAGAGCCATCTCTTCCTCTTCGCTTAGATGTCGCTCTCGCGCTTCTGCAGCTCCACGTATTCCTCGCGCTGTCGCTGCTGGTGAAGGGTGCGGCCCTCGGGACGCGGCGGACGCTGCTGCTGATGCACGGGCTCCAAGTCGTCAACGCCAATCACGACGTCGTCGGGGAACACTTGCTGGTGAGTGGTGGGCTGGAAAGAGCAAAGTTAGAGCCTTTTCATATAAGAATGAAATGATGACTCACATGGAAGCGCTGGAAGTAGGAGGCGTCCTTCAGTTCAGTAAAGTCCAATGGCGGCTGCTTGTGCGGAGTGGCAGACCAGATGGAGACCAGCCAGCGATTGCCCGTGTGCCTGTCCTGCCAGTACTTGCGGTGCTTGGAGCAGCAGCCCAAGATGATGTTCAATATGATGATCGAGCCGAGGACAACCGTGCAGATGGCAATAGTCACATAAAACGGCGAGAAGTTGCCGTAGATGTGACCGGTGAAGTAGGGATTCTTTTCGTACGCCTTGCGTTCCTCTTCGATTGTGGACATAGTCTTTTATGGGTGTGGTACTTGAAGGCTGCCTGCTGCACAACGCTCAATTGTCTGAAACGAACGAAAGTGCGGAGTTGAGAATGGAGCAGGGAGAAGCGCTGCTTGAGTTCAACCACCACGCTACATGCAACGCACCCTCGAAACCCATTGCCAGCAATTTCCAATTAAACACACATTGGGCGTGGCAAGTGGCGCTTGGAATTTCTGCCTTCACGTCTCGATTACTCGCCTCCACTCCACACTTACCATCTGCGCGCTTTAGGTGATCTCCAGGATTGGCACAACAACTCCCATTCAGGTGTCTGAACTGTTTAAATTCTTCAAAGTTCTTGATTTTATCCACTTTACAGCAACGAAAACAACGCCCAAAAGCCTGGCTCAGAAGTTAGAGATGAGAGTGGTTGGTTCGGCTCAGGGTTGCAAGCAGGTTGATTGGTTGTTATCGATCGCAGGTGCACGTGCATGAACTTGATTGCTGCATATTTTTGGGGATATTTTTATATTCACTTGAAAAAGTGCATTTGAATAAAAAACGAAACTTATATGTGATAAATAATATTGTTATTAAACTACAAGAAACATTACAAATAATATAAGGAACAAGTAAAAGTAAGCAATTTAAAATACACTACATTTGGTTATAAATAAAAACCCACTAAAAACAAGCATAAGAAACCTGAAAATTTACAAACATAATTTTTCTGCCTCAAATTACTCATCTTTAAATCAATATGCAATCCTTAAATTAAAATATAATAAAATTCATAAACATGTTTCTTTGTAATTTATTAAACCAATGTTTATTGCATAATCATGGGGACATTTTTCTCCACCGTTTAAAAAACAAATGAAATGGCGCAATTCTTGCCGCTTGTAACATAATCAACGTAAAAATATAAACTAGGTAGTACAGGTTCCAAAGCAATCCTAAATCCAAACTAATCCAGCTATTCAATAGCCGTCTTTCCCGCTTTTCCGCTCTCCCATGAAATAGCCAAGCGGAGCCGGGTCACTGGTCGTAGGTCAAGAAGTTATCTAGCCCGGTGAGGTGCCGCGCCAGAGCTCGCCCGTCGTCGGTGGGGGTGCTGAAGGCAATGCAATCCATGGCAATCTCCTGGCCAATTATCGTGTGGCACTGGACAGCGCGCATAAGTTTGCTGGCGATTCCGCCACGACGGTGAAGGGGTGAAACCCAGATCCGGGATACACCGCAACTGGAAAGGGAAAAAAGACGTGGCATTTACACAAGATGAACACACAAACAAGTCCTTTCTCACCTGGCCTTATAGGTCTCCTCGCTGAAATAGTCCGTGCCATCGACCTGGATAAACCGATGGGCCAGCGACAGGGGCTGCACCAGGCAGAAACCCACAATCTGTTGCTTCCGCACCGCCATGAAGGCCACAAATATCTTTGGCACAATGTAAGAAGAGTAGCCAAGCTCCTTGTCCACCACACCGATGAGATCCCTGAGTCGCTCGAGTCGTGTTGCCGGCGCCCGTTCATTGAGCCTCACGATGCGGCCGTCGCTGCCCCATTCTGAATACACGGCCACAATATCCTCGTCAATCCAGCCCTTGAAGCGCAACACATGGATCGAGTTGTGGTACTCGCGATGCAGCTGCTCCTCCTCCGGTTCGTGGACAGTGTACACCAGTCCGCATTGCTGGCACTGTCGCGCGCCGAAGGCCTTCTGGCCGGCATCGATCTGGTACTGATTGGATCCGCCCGCTGCCTCGGATAGCAGTCTCATCGAAGTGCTCGGTCTGCGACGCGACGATTTTTGGATAACAGGCTGCAGGCGCTGCGTGAAAATGGGGAAAAGCCTTGGCTGGGCTTCTTCCGGAGTTGGGGGATTAGCAGGAGCTGCCTCTGCCACTGGTTGCGGCACGGCTTCTATTTCAGCCGCCTCCTCGCTGTTAACCACCATGTACAGATCGTCGACAATCCGATTGGCCTCCTCCTTGTGGCTGTCCGGATCCGCAATGAAGATCTCAAAGTTCTTTTCGGTGCAGATGTTGTTGCTGATGAGGAACTCCAGCAGGATTTGCTGTTGCTCGATGAGCTCCGGATCCTGCGTTTGGTATGGCAACCGTTGTCGAAACACGGCTAAGGGATCGAGGTCTATCTTTGCCTCGGACTCGGGCGCATATTCGATCATTCCATCCGGCAAGGAATCTGTCTCCATGGGCGTGACAGCCACCTTGGGCACAGACTCAACTATCTCATCCAACACCGAGTCGTCTAGATTCTTCAGTATCGCATCCACGGTGGCCTGCTCCGCGGAGAATAAGGTCGCTGACTTGACGCGAACGGATCGCGGCTTCCGGCGAGCCGTTTGGACCAGAGCAATTTTTCCCTGGCTGACGCTGGCCTTTATGTTGTCCGTGATCCGCACCTCCATGCAGGTGCTGCTCCTGCGGCCCGATTTGAAGAACTTTCGCTTGCTGAGATCCACGGTCTCGGCGGGCGGTGAAGTGTGGACGGTAGTCTCGTGCCGTATCAGCGGAATGATGGGCTCCAGCTCCATCACAGGATCTATGATGTCCGCTTTATCGTCGTCCTCGCTCAGGTCGCTAAAGTCTCCATCTGCGCCCTGCCACATGGTTGCAGTCGTCGGGACATTGTTGTTGTTGTTGTTGGCGTCGTCGGAATCCAGCATGCTCAATGGTTTGGCCATTTTGATGGGATCCCGGGCGGTGCGCAAAATCTCGTGTACCTCCTCCACCTTAGCGCGTTCCTCGCGCTTGGTGGTGATCAAATTTTTCAGCCTCTCGTTGCTCAGGCCGCTCAGGATGTGATTTATGTTGGTTTCTGGCAGATGTTGTGAAATACTCGACCGTTTTCGAATCTTGTGACGCACCCCATTGTTGATTGCCACCCGCAGCCGGGGACCCCGCTTTTGTGGGGACCTTGCCCTGCTCGGCTGTGGGGCTCTGACTGCATTCCCTTGTGCTCCCTTCGCTCGCACCGCTGCAGTATCACTGTGCGAATAGAAGGCCATGGTGGGAATGCTGCTCTCCGGGTTCATCCTGCGCAGTTTGCTCTGCGGGGATCCCGAGTCGGATTCTGTAGAGGAGGCAGCCGTGGCAGATGAGGAGGCAGCTGTGGCAGATGAGGAGGCAGCCGTGGCAGTTGACGTGGCCGGGTGCAGACGTTTCTTAGGCTGACGAGAAGCCTTAAGATCGAATTCTACTTCATCCTCCGAATCTATGGATATTGGAGACTTGGGGTTGGATTTTTCTTTATCCTGGCTTAGCGTTGGGGCCTTTAGAATGGGCACAGAGGCTATTGGACTCTGCCGGTGGCCCTCGTTGCTATTTTTAGAGGGTTTAGGGTTGGTTACTGGGGAGTTTCGACTATTTCTACTGCTTTCCTGGTCAGGTTTTGTGGTTTTGGAAACTGGTCCTTGAGAAGCAGCCGTTGTGTTGTTCACAGTTTTTGTATTTCTTCTATGGCTTCTGGGACTGATCTTGCTTTGCTTACTTCTTGCCGTTTGACTCGCCTCGATAGTCTCCTTCGGTTGAGCGTTACGGGGACTGCGTCTGGTGCTGCTCGCGCTGACATCCTGCCTTGGCTTTGGCTTCGCCCGATTTCGCCGCTCTGCTGGTGACCCCGCCTCAGAGCCTGGCGAGGATATAGATGAATTTGGCCGCACCCGATTCCCTTGCCTGGGCGTGCGGGGGCTGCTGGCTTGGCTGCTGCCGCTGTTGCTATTTAGGCGCATAGTTTTGGTGAACAAGTGCGGCAGCTGCTCCGCGGTGGTCGTTGTCACAGCTGCCGCCACGACAGACCTATTGCTGCTCCTCGTCTTGTTCTCCTTGTTGGTTTCGGGGCTGCTATTGGGACTGCCGCGCAACACTCTCCTGCTGCCAGGGGTTGCGCACTTTGCCAAGAGGCCGCCCCCGGTCGGCTTGTTGTCCTCAACATCGGGCTTCAAGGGCGAAACGCCCAGTATGTCGACGTCCTCATCTTCATCGTCATTGATCTTGACAATTCGGGATACGGGACTGCCGAACAGTCGTCGCTTTCGCTCGGAGAGGCGTGGGGTGGCCGTGCGATCGGGGCGTGAGGAGCACCCACTACCCTTCGGCGTCTCCATAATCGCTGGTAATTTTTAATTCACATTAACTTTGTCCAAATCCTCCCGCTTTTTTTGCTTCCCAGTGTTGCGAGTGATAGTCGGCAGCCGTTTTTCGAGGATTTTCCAACACTTTCGATCATTGTTATCGATTAAAGTCGTAAAATAATGGCGATCGACAACGAATTTATCTTTCACGGGGGCTATCGTATCGATGATTGTTTTTTTAGTCAAATAAATGATCACTTAAATATATCGGTATTTTATATTTATAAATATTTTTTTGTTGAACAAAAATTTATCAATTTGTTTTTCATCAGAAATAATACTTAAATAATTTGAGGCCCGGCATAGTTGCTTTATGGGATTTTCACACTTCTAAGGGCTTGCTTTTGAATTCAGATTGACCAAAGAAAATATATCGCTATTTCGATATTTGGGCAAACAAAAATTCGTGATACAAATATATCATCTCTAGAAAAAATATCGATATCTTGACATAGTATCAACAATTCAAGAAAAAGGTGTCACCTGGAGAGTGAACAAAGTAAAGGCGTGCGCTATAGTTTAATGTAATAGAGTGAATATCCAGGTGAGTCTCCCACATCCATTTACCGCATTTCAAAGCCACGCCACCGCAAGCGGCGAGTACAGAAAACCGTGAGAAAAAATGCGCACTGGCCGTCGCCATCTTTTTTTTGTGTATGTGGTAGCAATCGAAAAACCGACGAGGACTCCGAGACATTTGTAGAGAAAAGAATTGTTGGTAATTGCCACGCACCGCGCTGTTTTTATTGCTGCCGGATGCTGCCGCTGTTGCTGCTGCCTGCACCTTGGTTCGTACCAGCCTGAAAAACTGCCCTGTTTTCTTCTATCCCCTCTTGAGGTCGCGTTTGTCCGGGACCCGTAGTCGTCTTGCCGTACGCGATATATATATATCCGAAGAACGCCGCTGCCGCTGCCCGTGAAGCCGCCGCCGCCGCCGCGTATTAATCCATTTTCGGGACCCCCCCACAACAAGTACAAGAAACGAAAGAACCGTGGACGACCACGTAGCGGAACCCGTTGCCGCCATGCCCGGAGCCGGCACGTTCAAGTTGTTCATCGGGAATCTCGATGAGAAGACGCAGGCCACCGAGTTGCGGGCGCTCTTTGAGAAGTACGGTACCGTCGTCGAGTGCGACGTGGTGAAGAACTATGGTTTCGTGCACATGGAGACCGAGCAGCAGGGTCGCGATGCCATACAGAATCTGAACGGTTACGTGTTGAATGAGTTCGCCATCAAGGTGGAGGCGGCCAAGAGTCGTAGGGCCCCCAACACGCCGACAACGAAAATCTTCGTGGGAAATCTGACCGACAAAACGCGGGCGCCGGAGGTGCGGGAACTGTTTCAGAAATATGGCACCGTCGTCGAGTGCGACATTGTGCGCAACTATGGTTTCGTTCATCTGGACTGTGTCGGGGATGTGCAGGACGCCATCAAGGAGCTGAACGGTCGCGTCGTCGATGGCCAGCCGCTCAAGGTTCAAGTGTCGACAAGTCGTGTCCGCCCCAAGCCGGGCATGGGCGATCCGGAGCAGTGTTATCGTTGCGGACGTTCCGGTCATTGGTCGAAAGAGTGTCCGCGCCTCTACGGCAGCGCTGGAGGCGGACGTGAGCCGCCCTCACCGCTCAGCGCCGGCGGCTACAGAGATCGCATGTACGGTCGTGACCCGTATCCGCCGCCACCACCGCCGCCGCCATTCCTGCGTGACCGCATCATGGATGGCTTTAGGGTAAATTCAGCATCCATATCCCGTAGCCACATCTTCATCCCTTCTGCATCTCCATGTCGTCCTCTCTTCCCCTTTAAAACATGTATTTGCCGGTAGTAATTTAAGGTCTCTTTTGGGTTCCACAGGAATATGATTACTATGACCGCCGCTTCGAGGACTCGCGTGATCTGTACGAGCGTCGCTACCAGACATCGCGTATGCGCGACTTCCCGCCGCCGCCGATTTCGCGCCGTGAACCCATGCCCCTTCCACCCCAGCTAACTGGCAGCCTGCGCTCCTGCAGCGTCTCGCGTGGATATGACACCATGTTTAGTCGCCGCTCGCCGCCACCACCGCGCAGCAGCAATGGGATGAGTCGTTACGGGTAAGTGGTGTCACATGCCTGTGGAATGCAAAATAGGGGAATCCCAGCAGTTGCATTTTAGTGGCCTTTGTTCTATGTATCACTTCTAGGTAATCACTTAGATAAGGAATTAAATATAGGGGAGTTCCAGGTTTACGATGTTTCCATTGTCTCAAAGAAGCCTTACTTCCTTCTCCTACTAATGGACTGTCTTGTTTTCCTTCCTACACAGCTCTCCAACTCCGCACGGCTATGAGGACTTTAGCCGCGACTCCTTCGACGATCGCATGATATCGTCGCGCGGAATGCGTGGTCCCTCGCCCCCGGGTCGCCGCTATGCGCCCTACTGAGATGAGTTTACCTATCACGGCAGCAGCTGAGTTGCGGTCGCACTGCCCCTAACCCTTCCCATGGCCCACACTCTGTACCACACGGCAACACAAGGCTCGAGAAGAGGGTCGGGACAGGATTGCTGGTTGTTTTACTGGTCGCCACAGGCCCACTACCATCAGCCGCATCACCAGCACCACCAGCAGCAACACCAACCCATGCTGCTGCCGACGACATATTCACAACTGTGGCTGCCGCCTTGGTAACCACGCGTACTTTACTAAACCTAAAACATAAATCGTATACTTAACCCCAAGAAGATGGAAAATACTGCAGCACACCCACAAGACAAGACAACGACGTGCATTCGATTCATCAGTAACATACTTCAGTTCCAGTTGTGGACTTTGCGAATACCAACCAATAAAAGCATAGGCGCGCTTAGTCGAAAATATGCAAAAAATAAACCTGTATTTTAAATCTAGGGATTAAGGCAGTATTGCAACTTTATCTTAGAGCTAGAGTCTCCACAGCCGCTACGCCCGGGAAATGGAGTGCTGGCTACCGTGCTCTTTGGGTATTAACTCCTCCGGCGAGTCGTCGTTGTCGTCGTCGTCCAGCTTGCTGGCACCATTTTGCTTGCTCAGTTCTTGCAGCTCCACGGGTGTGGCCTTGTCAAAAGTCGGTGGGATGAGCAATCGACTTGAAATTGGATAAATGCAGTTACTTAATACGAAAATCCATTGCCAAAGTGAAGGCCAACTCACTTGCTCAACTGAAGCCAAAACATAGAGACGAGCATCATGCCGGAGGTCACCCCGAAGGTCCAGTATGTTCCCAGTCTGGTGTAAATGGAGCCCACGAACACGGGTCCTAGGACGCGTGAGAGGCAGCCAGAGCCCGTCATCCAGCCCATCCAGACGCCCTGCGGTCGCGGTCCCAGCACTTTGGAGAAGATCGTTTGGATGAGAGTCACACCAATGGGATATCCCACAGAAGTGAAGGCAAAGCCGATGATAAACTGCGTCAGTGTCAGGGCTGGCAGCTCGCCACACCACTCCTGGGTGGGCGGGCAGCCCAAGTATATGGGGTCGTCGTCGCTCAAGTTGAGGCTGGCATTAAAGGCCTGCGCCAGCTTGGGCGGATCCGGACCCCAGGGCACGAACAGTACTCGGCCGAGGAACATGAGCGAGAATCCTCCCCAGATGAGCAAGTAGCGTTCCGCAAACAACTTGCACAGAGGCGAAATCAGAACGAATGTGACCAGGGACACAATGGCTGCCGTTGTCATCATTATGCCCATGTACCAAAGGGACTCGGCCTTGGACCAGGCAAACATATCCATCGTCAGGGAAGTGCCCAGGCTAAAAAAAGGGGGCATATTACTATAAATGGCCGCAGATTTCTCGTCACTTCCGCCAACTCACGTTTCCAGCAGTACAAAGTTGAAGACCAGAATAAAGAATGCGACGATCAAAGTCCAAGCGGAGAGATAGTTCGGTTTGATGGCCTTCCAAGTGTCGCGCTCCGAAGTGCCTCCCTGCATGACCATCACCTCCCTCGCAGCAATTTTGTGCTCCTAAAGAAGATTATATTGTTCTGAGTAAATCCTAGCAAACATCCTTTCGATTTACCTCAAACATGCCGGGAAGGAACATCATAAAGTTGCAAATGCTCATCACGACGTTGATCCATCCGGATGCAGTGTACATGTTGAAGTGCATCTTGCCCCACAGCCAGACAAAGCCTTGATCCCCCAGAGGAGTAACTGCCGCCTGTAGAGTCGGACCAATGATAAATCCGAGGACCTGAGCCAGGGACACCATGGATACGGCGTGGGTGCGTTCACTTATCCTCGTGGCAGCTGACAAATAGGACCGGCACAAAGCTATATTCGCCGAACTAACTCCGATCAGGAATCGTGAGCCCAACATCCAGTACTTGACATTATCCGGACGCAGTTCCAGCGAGGAGTACACCGCACTGGCCAACGTAAACAGGGACAGCGACAGGAGCAGGGGCAACCGTATTTTTCCCAGCCTGTTGCCCCACCAGCCAAAGATCGGGCTGAAGATCATCTGGCCAAGGGGATTGGCGGCCACAATCAGACCCATGAACTCCTTGCCCGCATCGGGATCTAGCTGAAAAGAGATTCTGATAGAACTCCAATGGATAGATAATCCATCTATGAGAAAACCCACCTTGTTGAGGAAGGGCCATATGCCTGTGAGGATGATGCTGAAACCGAGCGCCATCAGGAACATGGTGTAGTAAATGATCCGGACTGACCGCCATCGCTGCTTGTACTCTTCCAGCGTCTCCAGGCCATCGTCCACGTCCTCGGGCAGTCTTTTTGTTTCAAAGCGAGCGGACACACGGCGCGCATACTCCATGGTCGGTTGGCTTCTTTGTCTTTTAGAGGGTGGGTCCGGATGTGGTGACTCTCTTGGTTGGATTTCAGCGCCGATGAGTCATTCTGTAACCTGATTCGGATCGGATGTAAATTATTTTGTGTGTGAAATAAAGGTAAAATATAATGTCATTTTGTAAAAACCAGGTTCCCCTATCTTTGGTTTTTGTACAAAGAAGAATGAGCGAAGGAAAGTTGTAGTTTTGTTGTAGCTTGGTAAAGGGTATAATTTAACATTGAGTTCAATGATCAGTTTTGATTATAATTTGTTCGTTATATTTCTTAAAGAGTTATTGAAATTATTGAAAGCAATTTTCCCGAAATTATTTTTCTGTATTTTAAGCATTATTCTTATTATTTTAAATTTCAAATACTTTGTTCATCAGGAAATATGGCTTATTAATGATTGAATTTTTTCCCCATTAAGTGAAGCAGCAATTATTTAAAATTATATAAAGAAGTGTTGCAGTGTAACTGTGATTCAGATTGATAAAATGCAGAGTATAGCCCAAATTGGTTCCTTTGAAACCTCAAATCTTAAGTGGATTATCTGCCGGCCTGTCGCGAAAGTCGGGGAATATGAAAAACAGTTGGGTTAAGACTTATCAGAGCAATTAGGAAAGATAAAGGCAATCAGGGAACGGAATCCGTCCCGCTATACCGCCTTCGCGGCGGGCGCTATATGTACATATGTTGCCAAGTGCGGGTGTGTGTATGCCTTAGTTAAAGTCACTATCACTGTGAGGTTGCCTTTGTTTATATGGCTTGATAACGGTCGAATGGAACCTGCCATTTTATTACATGAATTTATCTTTGATCGTGAACGATTTGGAATTTGCTTTGCATTTGCCTTTGCTTTTGCTGGTAGCCTGAAAGGTAAAACAATTGGGCGAAAAACAATTGTTGTGCGTTAATTCAACAAGTGTTTTCAAGTGATTCTGAATCAGTAATTCTGATAGTTCGATGAGAGGCGATTAGAAATGTTAGA
>JAEIHY010018776.1:0-55369 GCA_018904565.1 Drosophila tsacasi
AAAAAAAAAAGAGCTGCCATAAAGGTCATAGTCACTGGGCAAATACTCTTCGGAAATCGTTCAAGAAAACCCATAAATGTCATCAGATTTTGTTTAAACCTACAAGATCTGTTTAGAATAGTTATAAAATACTATATACCAAGTTTCAGGCTTTGTAAGTACCTAACAACTAAAGTTAATCCTTGAAACAACAGGTAAACGACGACAGATTTTCTTAAAACTCACAAGAAGTCTAGAATATCCCAATAGAAAACCATATACCAAGTTTCATTAGGAAATCTTTAGATACTTGTGTAATTTTAACCCTAATAAAGAGTACACTTGTCTATATGGTCTCAATATTATTTATTTACAACTATAAACTGCAACGCCTTCCGCTAAGAAAGGGTATTCCCCAAAAACTGAAATAAAAACATGGCCAAAAACAGCACAAAATTGTATTTTAGAAGCGAATGGGAATTGGACGGACAGCCAGACAGACGGACAGTGGGACGGATGGTGGACAGTGGAGAGGAATGGCCGCGGGCTAAAACAACAAGATATAATAACAACAGCAACAACTACAACAATAACTGGAGGCCTGAACCAGGCAGCGCGACGTCGACAGAGTCCAGTGGCAGCAGAAGCAGACCTCGATTTAACTTGGCCAAAAGCAACAACAAATGCGCCGCGGGAAATATGTACATACAAATTCCATTCGAACAATTGCCAAGAGAGAGAGAGAGAGAAAGAGAGAGAGCGAGACGACGGGGCTTTGGCTCAAATGCGCGGTCAAGCCGCAAAGACCTGAAGCTTAATTGGTTTCGCCACCAAAGGGTTAAGCATTAATATGACGCGATGATCTGAAAGATATTTCCCCAGCTTACTCTTCCCTCCCTCCACTTTCATTTGCATTTCACATAACAAACGGATTTCACAGACGTATCAGAAATGTACTCATCCACTCATTTAATCATTAACTCGTCATGTTGGGGCCCACGCAATGTATTCTTTTACTTTTTTTTTTTGGTTGTATTACAGTGAAGCTTGGGTTATTTGACATTTTTCTAAAAGTACATAAAATTATATGTATAATTTGTTTATAACATTGGATCTAGATATCCATTGGATAAGAATAACATTCAATATAAGATCTTCATCAACGGCCCAGAAAGCTTTAAGGGATCTTCTTCCAGTTACAAGCCCGAAATTTTAGCCTATTTTCAGAAATTAAATGTGAGAAAACTGTATAAGATAATGAGATAATTTTTCTGTTTTACTTTTTTTTCATCTTTAAACTTAACACTTTGGAAAATGTTAAGTGTTTATAGCGAATCATTCGTTGCTTATATGGAGTCAAAGAGGGGTCACCAAAATTTTAGAGGTCCCTTTTCTGGTATCATAACTACCCTGCAACTTGCTTTAAATGAGAAAAAATTAATTTTATTTATTTTTAGATTTACGTTGGCTATGCTTCTCCAAATATGAATTTTTTTTTAATTAAAAGTTGTTTTTTATATACATTTTTTTGTAAAAAGTTAAATTTTCAAACATGTTTTTTCACCTGTTGGAGGTTGTAAAAATTTAAAAAAAAAAAAAAAAAAAAAAAAAAAAAATGCGGAGAAGCATAGAGAATTGTTTGATAAAGAAGTGGGGAAAAAATTGGTTCAATTCGATGAAAATTACTTATAGAAATGATAACAGAATGCTTAAAAAATGCGAGACTATATTAAAGAAAATCTCTAACAGATCTTAAAGCTTCTCAAGTTGTTAAAACAAATACTCCCCCCTCCCCTTTTATTATACAATTATTGTTATTTTTAGTGTGCGTAACAAGAGAACATTTTCATTGTTTTATTTGCTTGTGAAATAAGAGATCGTTTATGTTTTTGTCTTGTTTTTTAATCCGTTAAGTTCTCAATTTCACGCGGTTCAAGTCGGTTCGGTCGGTCGTCAACTCGAGTTTAGTTTAGTTTTTGTTTCTTTTCTGATTTCGATTCCAATTCCGAGTTAAGTTGACTCGGCAGAAAATGAAACAGAAACAGTGGGAAAGAGAAAAAAAAGGTATAAAAACAAGAACAAAGTAACGCGGCGAGTCATGCACACACACGTACATATGTGGTCTGAGGGGGCGCGATGCCAAGAGGGAGCTTGGATAGGCAGCGCCAAAGTAGCGCAAAAACAAAAACAACAAAGGCCGAAAAGCCGAGACATAAAATAAATGAGCGCCGCCGCACAAAACATGTCTCCAATGTTTCGCCGCTCGTTGTTGTTGCTGTTATTGCTTTTTGCTGTGACTGGCCGTTACGTTACGGCCCCCATCTCTCTCTCCAGTCTCCATATCTCTCCACCTCCATCTCCCTCCTCCTCCTCCTCATTCCACCATCATTTCGTTTCCCAAGCGTCGCGTCGCGTCGCCTCGTACCCTCGCTCTTCTTCTCACTCTCTTCGGTCGCCGCCGCACTGCTCGCTCTTTGTAATTATTGATACATAAAAATCCAACAACAACAAAAGCTAAGCTGAAATGCCGGACTGCACAATTGTGGCAATAATAAATCTTATTTATAACGTGAGAAATCTTCAAATGAGGCGCTTGTAAAAAAAAAAATAAAAAACAGCGTTTAACTTATCTTATTTTTTGTTCTTATCGTTTATTGTCAGTAAATGGCTAGTGTTTATCGATGAATTAAAGTTAAGCTCACGCGTTATATACAAGTATAAAAAAATGCAGCTTTAATTAATTAGTTTTGCAATATAACAAGGCTACAACATTTACAAATTCCTATTCTTTGAAATATTAGCTAATATGAGAGGAATTCTGGCAAAGAACTAAGAGTTTTTAATATAAACATTTGTCTTTATTGAATTTAATGGCTGACTAAAACTTAAATCCTGACTTGGGGCTCCCCCACCTTAATAGCTTGACTTAATTCTAGCGATACTTGCTTTGTTTATTTTAAGGCTTCTCTAAACGTATTTATCCAAGTCTAGTACACTCTCAGGATCATATAAACTCATTTCACGCTGTAATCACTTCCATTTATACACTGTTTTTGTTACCACGTCTTATTTATTGATTTGACTGTGATTTGTGTTTAGCTTTTGTAACCAAATAAACTTAATATTCAACACAAACACAGTGACATTTCTTTCTCTTCTTTCCTTTGGGTAAATTTGATAAATTGATGAGCGAAATAAATAAATAATCCAACAAGCTGCTGCCCTTTTTTTCGTCTCGTAATCCTTTCTCGTCTCTCCTTTTTTTTTTTTTTTTGTTCTGCAAGGAAGGAAGGAAGCAAGACGAAGGAGAAGAAGAGCAGCCGCAGCAGCGTGGAGAATAAGGTGGCAAGAATGGACAAAAGAAAATGCGCGCTCACACACACACAAACACACACACACTGCTTCGCTTGACTGCGTTTATTGAAGAAGAAGAAACAGAAGCAGAACTTCTTGGCCCAAACGAATTCCGTTTTTGGCCTTTGTATCTGACTATCTGTATCTGTTGTATCTGTCGCACTTCCTTTTTGCTTTACTTTTTGCTGATTTACTTTTCGCTCTTACTTTATTATTTACATTCTTTGCATCCGCAAATATTGATACATCAATTTTGGCAGCTATGCTACACACACACCCGCACACACTCGCACTTTTCTAATTATTTTGCTCGCACTTTGTATTTCACGCAATTATTGCTTTTACCTCAGCTTCTTTTGGTTTTCTTTAGGATTTTTGCTTTAAACGCGACGAGTTTCCGAACCAAACTAACGACACACCGTCAACATTCAACATCAACATTCAACGGCGCTGGCAGAGCGCTGCGACTGCGGCGCAAGCAGTGACTGAGCGACGCAGGCAGCGCGGCGGCCTGTGTGGAGACAACTGTGTGCTGCCTCTGCGGCTGTAGTTGTTCTTGTTGTTGTTGGTGCTGCTGATTGGGAGAGGCAGTGGGAGCAAAAAGGAGAGTGAGTTGAGCGAGCCAAGAGAGTGCGAGCGGACAGAGAGCAAAGAGGGGCGACGACTGCCGACTACAGTAAGGCCTCGGGTAGAGTGAACCGCATCAAACGGTGGGTTTTTAAACTATTTTTAATTAAAAAATATATTCCCACCCAAAATAATAATTTAAATTATGTGAAAAAAATAAATTCTAATAAAATAACTTTAATTTAATATCATAATTATTTATCCCCTAACACAATTGTCTTTTCCGATGAGCGCCCACTGTATATGAGAAAATTTATTCAACATTTAACGAACGTGCCCACAGAAAAGGAGCGGGCGGGGACATCACCGATGGGTTTGATAACGAGGGATAGGGATGCAAGAGGGGCAGGATAATGTGGGGCCGGGGGTGTGGTAGGGCCACAGTTCTGCCAGCAGAGGGGTGGCAGTCAGGTGAAGGTGTCGTTGTCAGGGGCCAAGCCAAAGTGGAAAGTAAGCAGTGCCAACAGCAAAGGGCAAGGGGAATCGGCATGGGATTCACCCACCAGAAGAGTATTTATATTGTTTTATTTTCTTCTTTATTTTTTGTTGCGTTTAATTTTTGGCTCTTAATTTGTGCTGGGGTGGTGTCAGTTTTTGTTGTTTTATTTATTTTTTTAAAAGGTCTTCGTCCATTCAAGTGCTGGTAATTAAAATTGCTACAATAACTAAATCAGATGAACGGTTTTCCTCACTTTCTTCTCTTGCGGCTTGTTACTGCTTGCAAGCCGTGGGGATATTGGGGTGGGTCAAATTATTAATAATAATAAATAAAAAATAATATTTCAGAATAATAAAAATAGCATTTTTGGAACGAAAAAATTTTAAATTTTAAAATTTATTAAATTCAAATTTTCTTAATTTCATTTCAAATTAAAAATGTACTCTTTTATTAAAGGGTGGGCCACCCTAATATGTGTGGTATGATTGTGTGAAGGGAACAAGTGCGAAATTAAGCAATGCATGGGGATGCCACATAAAGGAGGAGGTGAGGAAGCAGTGCCAGAAGGTAGAGAGGAAGAGTTAAAGGGAAGGAGAAGAGGTAGAGGAGAGATGGAGATGGAGAACAGGAAACGGAAAAGTGGAAGTGAGTAAGCAAATTTCGACATGTGTGTGGGTGAAAAAATGAGTCTGGAACGGGTCTCCGTGTGTGTGTGTGTGCAAGTTAAGTCAATGTAAAGGTGTCTCTGCTTGTTGTCCTTGTATTTGCTTTTTGTTTTTCTTGTTGTTGCTACTTTTGTTGCCAAAACTTTGCGGCAGTTGCAGTTGGTGTTTTTATTTTTGCCGCTGCGGAAGCAGCAATGCAAATTGTTGAATAATGTCAAGTGAAATTGCATTTTTGTGTGTAAGCGAGCGAGGGAAAGGGGGTATAAAGGCTGTTATGGAAAACTGTTGGAAAATTGCAGGCATACGCATAAGTAATGCCTTTTATACAACTCTCTCTCTCTCTCTCTCTCGGTTACATGCTGTGGCGCACAAAGAGGAGTAGGTGCTAAAACTGCAAGTGGAGTAGTAATTAGAAAGAAAAAAAAAAGCGAAACATAACAGGATTTCACTGGCAAGCAGTTCTCTTCAAATGAGCGCTGAGAGCTTATGCAAGCAGTGTTTTATAATTGCTGCAGAAATAAGGTTACAAAATAAAGGATAATACCAGGAAAACTCGAGGAGAGGAAGAAAAAAGGTAAGTTTAGCTAACATTATACTAATTAAAAAATATATATTACGAGATGCCTCCGCGACGCTCGCTTTGCTCGCTGACCTATTATAACTGTTTCTCTCTCTCCCTCTCTTATTATAAATATAAAATGATTGCACGACTGGAGCGGCAGAAAGCTTTTATATATAATAAAGAGATTAGCTCTATTTTTATTTGTATCTAATTATTTTTATTATTTGTAACAAATTTTACCAATATCTTTTAGATACAAATTTTTTAAGGATAGATTTGTATAATAACAATATTATCAAGACTATAAGATGTCCTTAAAAAATCTAAACTTAAATATAAACTTAATTCCTATTCCTGTTGATTAAATTTCTTTTATTAAGCCCTAAAAACGAATGTTTAACCAACATTAGGAGCTGCTGCTGGGTTATTTATGACAGCAATCAAAAAGGATAATTGCTTAACTAATGCAATGGATGCCTCGTAGAGTGGTTTTTCCCATAGGCATAATCGATTTACCCGAGCTGCAAGCAGACATATATAAAATATATATAAATTTCGCTGTGAGTTTCCAGGCAAAGTTGGTGGGAGATCTGCGCGAGAGCTGCTGGCGGAGTGAAGTGTGGTAAAAGGGCAACGACAAGAAGGATGTGCACACACAAACACACACACACAGTAAGGTGGGAGGAGAAAGGGAAACAAGAGCAGGAGGAGGACCCAAGAGAAGCTGGAGAAGAAGGAAGGTGCATCCAAGAGGCGACGTGGCGGCAGCAGACAAAAGCAGAGCCTGATGCTGTCGAACGCAGCTTGATACGAAAGGGTGAGGATACGAAGGAGGGGGCCTGCTTTTAAAGGAGGTTTCCAGGGGGAAGCCGGGGCAGGCAGAAACTTGCCGGAACAGGCAGCCGAAAAGGGGAGACGCGGCGACACGGAGAAGCGTGTGCCAACTACAACAACCAGGATTACAATTCAAACTTGCTCGTCAGCCTCTGCTGCCACGGCCGTGGGCTACCAGGAGGAGGGAGGGGGGTGTGCAGGAACTAAGAGAGGAGAGAGGGGAACAGGGAGTGAGCAGAGGATGAAGAGGAGGAGGAAGAGGAGAAGCAAAAGGAGCAACCAAGAGCCAGGGCAGACGACGACGATGATGTCGTGCCTGCCAGAGGAGTCCAGAGTCACAGCGCGAAAGTCCCCCCTTGGCAACTCCCCTTGCCACTACCTTGCTTTGCCCCCTCTTAGCCATAAGCTCCTCCTCATCTACAAGCCCTTTTGGCCTGGTTGGAAGCGTAGCTGCAGTTTTTGCCAAAGAATACACATTGCATATATAAAAATACAGAAAAAAAAAAGAAAATGTGCGGAAGAAAAAATGTATAAGTACACGCGTGTGTTTTTCGGTGTATGTTTTGTGTTTTTTGGGAGAGAAAAAAGAGCATTTTTCGAGGAGGAAGAAAAGGAACCTGCGGCCAGCGACTAAAGACAGTGAAAGCTGATCTTTTAGGGCTAAGAAAAGTTTATATTAAAACTTATTAAAGACATATTAAATAAATATTAAATCAATATTTACCTTGAGGATATATTTTTCCCTAGGAAATTGATTATATTCCCAAGAAAAGTCTTAATATAATTAATTTCTCCTCTTGACAGTCTTCACTGTACTTAAAATGAATGCCAAAGGAGCCCCAAAAAGCTGAAGCCAACAAGGTTCCTGCTCTTTTTTGTTAATTTTCATCAGCGGCTCCACAAATGAGCGTGGGGCAAAAAAAAAAGGAGAGGCAACCAAAAGAGTGAGGAAGCGGAGTCCCTCTCCGCCTTAAGGAGTGAGGCAACCAAAAGAGTGAGGAATCCAAGGCAGTGGCAAGAGAATCCAGGGATAAAAAACAGAAGGGACACCACGAGAAGTTCCTCAAAGTCAGCTTAATTGGCACGGCGCAGCTTTTTGCAGCTGATTGCGATTGTGTGTGTGTGAGTGTGCGTTGTCCCCACTGTCTCAATTCTTTTTTTTTTTGCAACTGCTTCCTTTTTTAGGGAGACAGAAGTTAGAGCCTGGCACGTTTCACTGTGATTAGTTGGGCCAAAGGGACCGCAAAGCGGTCAACAAAAGGGGCAAAGAGAGGGGCTGGGGCTGCTATTCATGGCGACACTGGTAAAAATATTATCTAGGCTTTAAAAATACATTTTTAGAACCTAAAAGTGGTAAATTTTCAAGAGGAATAGGTTAATTAAGCTAGAAATCAGTTTAGCTCTGAGTTAAGACCTTCCCCTCACCTTTGTAACCAATTGTTTAAGCCTTAAAATTAATTACGACTATTTAGAAAATCTTTAATATGTTTTTAGTAGTGTTTAAAGCAAAATTTCGATAAATATTGCCCAGTTTAAGTTGTGTTTCATTAAAACAATTAAGTAATCTCTTGTATCTCCCCTTTGTTGGTCAATAATCTTCCTGACAAGCAGCATATAATTTCAAATCTTACTTTATTGGCCCTGAAAACACTTGGGACTTGGACTTGGGGACTTAATCCCTGCTGGACGCCGTCGTAATTGACCCTTTGGGTGCTGCTGCCAATTCCTAAAGGCAACTCCTACTATGTGCCACATACTAATCCCCCCTAAGAAGAGGAAATGGATTTAAAAAACAGAGTCAGAGTTGCTGCCTAATTAGCAGACTTGAGGAAAAGCCCAAACGGATGTCGCTGCTGCTGCTGCTGTTAATCGATGAGATATTTATCTTTATGAGTGGTTGAGTTGTGTCGCTGTTGTGGGGCAGCAGCAACACTATATCTCGAGTGAATCTAATGAGCAGCGAGGTGCCACGCCCACGCATCCGCAAAGATACATTTGCAACGGCAACGGCGACAGCTCATCCAAAGTTGAGCCATGCAAATTACAACAATTTCCCGTACGTCGCACAGAAATAGATACAGAATATGTCTGTATCTCTATCTGTATCTCTCCGAGTCCGCACTGGCACTTGTCTATGTATCTGTGTAGCCGTGGATATCCCTGTATCTGCAGCTGTACCACAGCAAACCAGCAAATGTATCTGCGGCTGCTTGGCACGCAGCAAACGGTCTAATGTATCTCGCAGATGCGAATGGCGAATGGCGAACTGCTGCAAACTGCGAGATGCGAATTGCAAACTGCGAGCTATGAGCTGCTAGAGTTGGTGACAGCGTCTCAGCAGCATTTGTATAATTTGCACAATGCTGCCTGCTGCCTGCCTGCCTGCCTGCTTGCCACAAGGAAAATGCTCGCTGCGCAGGCTACAGATACAACAGTTGCAGACGACACAAACACACACACACACATACAGTGTGCACACACATCACATGAGCTGTTGCGGAGCACACAAAAGCGACATTGCAAAGTTTTCGCTGCAGCCAACAGGGTGGCGGTGGGAGTAGTGAGTGAGTGGCAAGACGACAGAAAGGAAAAGACCACTCTGAGCTCGCGTTTCATGCAAACACAAATGCTTAGGGCCAGGTCCAGACCCCGGCATGGGTCTCCTTGCATTGGTCAGCCGCCTGGCATCTGTTCCGTCCGCCTGCTTTGTATTCCCAATAAATAAATAAAAATATTGACAGCAGGGCCTACACCGAAAACTATTTCCAGTAAGCATTTAATTTATTAACTTATTTTACCTACTTATTTTGCATAGTTAGGCATATTTTTTGTCAGTCTAACTTGGATATTCCAGAAAATATTCTTGTTCTCCATTAAATTTGAAGCATTTGTGACAGCTTGACATTTATTAGAAATGTGAAGCTCGCTGACTTTGAGGAATTCCAAAGTAACTTAAACTCACTTAAAGTAGAGACTCACTCTCTGTGTATAGTTTGCCTTATAAATATTAAAGATTTGATTGTTAGACTTTGATTTCTATATAATTTACTCTGCTAAACTCAACTCTCTGTTGGCTAGTGTCTTTTGTATATAAAACGACATCGACACGTATGCCACAACTAGCGAGCATATAATTACTGCATTGGCGCGGGTAGAGGAGCAGCCAACAATCCGCATCCTGGATGCTGGACCTCCTGCTACTAAACCTCCTGCTATACCACCCCATTCTTGACATTTTACCTCATCCTCCTTATCCTTTACTCCTCCCCTATTTCCCATTTATTTTAGCTTGTCGCAGAGCCACGAAAATGCCGCCACTTGCGCTTCCCTTCTTCTTCATAGAAATAAGCAGGATTCAATAGACGACAAGGCTATAGCGCTGTAGCCATGGCTTTAGGTATACCTTTTGCCCACCCAAAACACCCATAGATACACACAAATACACACAGATACACACACCGCACACACATGGGCATGTGGTACATGTATTCCACATAATGAAGTAGAGCACAATTGCCTCCGGGCTGGCTGGGGGGTTGGATGACGGTGATTATGGGCCAGACCAGGACAGGCCTGGCCAGGAACCAAAACCAAACACAGTTGCCCACTCGAGCTCTCGACCCGCGTGTCCTTCTGACCTCCACCACCACCCCTGCCCTGCTCCTGCTTCCTCCATTTCCCCTGTCCTTATCCCAGGATCTCCTTTGCAATAGCGAAAACAACAACAGCAACAAGGCAACGGAGGCAAAGGAGGCAAGGAGGCTAGAGTTCACATTTAGCTTCGTTTAGCTGCCCGAACTCAAAAGCAAAACCGAACAAAAGGCGAAAACTGGAGAGGAAATGGAGCTGGAGAGAGGCAGCAGCAGCAGCAGTGGCAAGGATATGCCAAGAAGACTGAATTCAGGGAGTAAGGATATCATAGGATTATCCACTGGCAGCTACAGTAATTGCCAGGAAATTAACACAACACTTTAGCAATTTTAAACAAGAAATCACACACCTTTTGAGGCATTTTATAAACAAAAGGTTAATCAAATTCTTGAAAAAGAAACTTAAAATAAATGTAAGATATAGATTTTAGGATTTTTCCCGCGCTAGTTACAGAAATTAAGACTAGGAAAGAGATTTAAGGTGTATTTGCAATAGAAAATATCCTTTTTACTGTCTGTTTTAAAGGTAAATATCTCTAAATGTCTGTTTTAAATGTATAAATCTGTAAATTTAATATAAGCAGTCCTTAAAAACCATAAATATAATGTTCTATGTCCTTACTCTTAGTCGAAACACAAAGAAAATCTACTAACAAAGAGTACAAAGAACTTTTCTTAAGAATTGTATAGAATATGCTCTTAAAGACACTTTATTCTTTAATAGTTCTACAAGTACCTTTTCAGATTTAATTCAAATAAAATAAGCTTAGTAATATTAACAATTAAGCTGTATTTAACCCATCAAAATATATATTACACAACCCCTTTGTGCTGTAATTAATGCGCAGCATTTCGAAAACAAATAATTAAACACAATTTCGGCGGCAGAAGCATCATGTAAATTGATGATAGCCCCCATTTGAATATTTCCCCAAGCAATATTTACTCCTCTCCCCTCAACCATCACCCCAATAATCAAACTTTGCCCCCCAAACTACATTTTCAATTAAAAACAGAACTCATGAAAAATAGATATTTCATAATACGGGTGGAGGTGGAATAAGCTCAACAAATACACGAGAATCAAGCAGAAATATAAGAGAAAATTTTTGCCAACCGCAAAGGAAAATAGCACACACAACGCAATGAAAATTTTGCAAACATTGTTGTGGGAGTGAGATGGCGATAGAGGAGGGCACCGCACAACAACACCAACCAAATATGAGTGGACAATGAAAAATACAAGTGTGGCGGAAAAGCACACAGGGGGGAGAGTGAGATTGGGGTGTGGGCGTGGTTGTGGGTGGCGGAAATGTACATGGCTGGCTTACTCATCTTTAGCATTTCAATTTTCGATAGTGTCGATCGACCCTCTCTCCTTTTTCTTCTCTTTCCCCTTTCCCCTTTGCCACACATTTTCCTGAATTTTTCCCCCCGACCTACGGACAAACGGCATAAATTCAATTACTGCCAATATTTTCAAAGCGTGCAAATAGCAACAAGACAGGAAGTTAAATTATAACGAAGTTTTTATACACTTGTCATGGGTCTTTTAGTAAAAGTCTAAAGGTTTTCTGGGGTTTCTATAGTGGCATAGGTCATGGTTGGGTATCGGTTTTGACGGTTTTGATTCAGAGACTGACTACAAATAAAAATTATTAAAATTAAGTTTAAGACTTGTTTATGCAGGAAAAAACAAGAAAAGACATGACTCTCAAGCTGGTGTATGTTTTTATAATTCTATGTGAGAAATTGTATAGTTTCCTTACCCTCTTATTTTTTATTAGGTCTAAAAAAAGGAGATTTATTTCAGAAATCTTTAAAACTAGGAAAGTAACTCTCATTGAAGCAGTTTTGCGGACAAACGGACAAGCGAAGTAACGGACAAATCTTGCCTTGACTCTCCTACTAAATATATAGAGGCTATAGTTATCCCCTCTTGACATCCCTAAACGTGTATTACCCATATACATATAAACCCCTCTTAAAAAAAAAAAGAGTATAGCAACAACAGCAACTTTTCGTAAATTCAATTTTGTGTTATCCATCGATGTTTCCTAGGAGAACAGAAGGGGAAATGTATAGGGAAAAGGAAGGTATACATATATAGGGAAACGGGGGAAAATAGAAAAACAGGCATAGAGTCAGAGAGAGGTAAAGAGGAAGTTAGTATAAATCCCCCCAATTTCCCTAGCTTTTTCCCTCCTATTCCCCCTCCACCTTGCAACCTGACGTGCGATTTTTTGCACTTTTAGCTGGGCACTCCAGAGTCCGGAATTGTGTTTGGAAATCGAGAAGGCCGCAGGGCTGAAATGCACGAGACCAGGACCAAAAACAAATAAAATGTGTGTGTGTGTGTGTGAGTGTGTGAGAGAGGTTGTGTGCTTTACAAAATGCAATTGTTCTTTCCTCTCCCGTTTCTGTAACATAACCCTGTTTTTATCCCCTTTATTCCACTCAAAAATCAACTAATATTCTGTGTCAAGCCTGTTTCCGATATTTGCTTTTGAATTCTGGACAAAAAAGGGTATTATAATGCTGATTAGCTGGTTGGCAATGATTGGGATATATAGAACCGGGATTAAATAGAATACAAAATTGGGATTTTATGTTGGAATCATACTCCAAAGATGTTTAACTTATAAAATAAATGAAGCTCTTCTCCCCAAAGTCCTTTCGTTTATCTCCTGGCATTCAAGCTGCTGTTTCTTCTGCCTTCACCTTCATCACATCCTTTTTTTGCATACTTCTCCGGTCCAAATGTTTCGATTCCAGTTTTATTGTGACATACCTCCCCCTCTCTCTACTCCTCTTATAATCACATATCTTCCATATAAAAAAAAGCTCAAGGTGCAAGCCGAATTCTGCTGAAGGTACAGAGAGAGAAAATATGCATGATCATCCGAAACCCCGGTATAATAATGATGAGGACCATTTTAACTAATTTATAAACACAAATTTTAAATATTATATTTTTTATCATATTATCCTTTGATCATTTTTCTCTCTGTGTAATTTGGGCTTTTTAAAACAATTGTCCCCCGATCCCTTCTGCTTCTTATTCGCTTTTGTTGCCAAGAGCAAAAGGTGGGCTAAATAGAGAGGCAGCAAGAGCGGAAGAGGAAGAGGAAAGAGGCGAAAGAGGAGAGGTGTGTTCCGAAGGAGGGGTTTCGCAGCATTTGTCGCCATTTATTTACACGATTAGAAATCGATTTTGTGCGTTTTTCCCATATAGAATTCCATACGAAATGACAACCGAAACGAAATCGAACAAATACACAAAAACTCGCACATACATACACACACACACTCGCAGGAATAACGGGGGCTGTGGGGTTAAGGGGTGGCGGCATGTAAGGTCTCTCCTGTGTGTGCCGTTATAATGATTTATGTTAAGCTTATTGCCAGACCACTCACACTCAAACACACACACACTCAAACAGAAGTCGAGGGGGTGTGTATGTGCGACAGAGATGGCACTAACTCAATCGAAATCGATTTGCGGGCAGAGGAAAAGCAGCGAGAAGAAGCAGTAGAAGGGGGAGGAATATAAGGAGGAGGAGGAGGAGGCAGTAGGAATCAGCGAAGCTGGCGACATCTAGCGGCAGCCAGCCACCCCCCACCACCTGGGAAAAGGGAATCGGAAATGCAAGTTGGAAATGGCAAATAAACGAAAAGGTGAACTACAAAATAAATACAGGAGCCGTAGAATCAACACAATTTACACTTTTGATTAGCTTTTTAGCTTATTTAATTGGCTGACTAGAACAGAGATTAAATTAGGATACTTTTCTTTACTAAATGTGAGCGTGTTAATAATTCATATTATTTCCTGTAATAATTTACCTTCCCAAATTACCCAGTTAACCGAAAATCTATTTTTAAATATTTGGCCAACAAAAAGTATCGGCAAACCAAACAAACAAAGAAAACACAACACAGAAAACCAAATAAAAAAGGCCGAAACCAATTGATTAAGTTAACCAAACTCTAAAAGTTCAACGGCGGCAATTAACATGCAAAAGGGAAACAGAGGCAGAGGAAGAGAAATATGCCAAGAAAGAGGAATGAGAAGAAATACGGGCATAAAAAAGGGGAGCAAAGGAGGAATGAGCGTATAAAACGAAATCCCAAAGCCAAATCCACTTGCCTTGTTTTTTTCCCCTCCTCTTGGTTCTCCTTTGTTATTGTTGTTGTTGCTTCGTTTTGCCATGTTTTTGTATACCCACATGCATGGCATGGATCTGTGTGTGAGAGTGTGTCCGCGAACTCTAGTACAAAACTAGCCGCCCGCCTCTCCCACTTCTCCTTCTCCTTCTCCGCCTCCTCATATTCTCCCGTCACAATTTATATACAACTCCAAAGAGCAAAAGCAAAAGCCATTCGTGCGCAAATCTCAAATAAAAGCGCGCAGAACCAGCCAACAACAACAACAAATACAACAAAAGCAATCACAAATAATAGCAACAACAAGAAGAACAAGAACAAGAGCCAACGGGCAGCGCAACTTCTCTGCCGCTGATGAATTGTATTTGCCGTATTTGTGTGAGCCCAACACACACACACACACACACACGCATAGCACATGCGGACAGGGCGGGCCACAGGCCAGGCCAGGCAAGCAGTGGAAAAAATATAACAAGAAGAATAAAAACACAATATATGAGCGCAAAAAGAAAAATAAAAGAAAACAAAATTAAAGCAGAGGTGAGTTGACTCCTCTTCTCGGTGTCTTTGCCTCTGCTGCTTCATCCGTCGCGGCGTCTCTGCCTGGCCCCCCCTCTGCATTTGCAAAGTATTGGTAAAGGCAAGTACAGTGGGAATTCGACAACTACAATTTAGGGTGCAAAATTAGATAAGTAAATTACAAATTTTAACTCCGAACAAAAGCAAAAGTAAATAAAAACAAACACAAATTGTTTTTATACCAACTATAGTTGTAAATCCATTCAATACAATTTCCACTGTACGCTGTATTTGCTTTGGGCAGCGCGTTCGTTTAACTCGGTGTAAGAGTGTGTGTGTGCGGCGTGTCGTGTGCCACTGCTCATGGCGTTTCCATTTCCACCGTTCGTTCGCAGTGCCGTTCGCTGCTTTTCATTGCTCACTGTCACCGCCGAAGTCAAGCCGAAATAAAAGAGGAGCAAGAACAAAAACAAGAACAACAAGAGCAGCGCACCAGCAACAGCAACAACAACACATCTATGCACCATGTGGAACGAAATGAAATGGAATGAAGGACTGGATCTGACGACGCTACTGCTTCTTTTTCTTCTTCATGCGCTGCTTCGGTTTTCTGCCGATTTTATTTGTTTGTAATTTTTTGTGCGGTTTTTAAATGAGGGGAGGGGGGTAGAGAAAGAAAGGTGGGTAAGGGAAAGAACCTGAGGTAGCGGGTGCTTTAAATGAGAAAGGGGCGGGGTTAATATCGAACTCAGCGGGAGTTATTTAAGGGTGTAAATGTAATAAAAGAAATTATATTCCAGCAGGGGAATAACCCATTGAAAAAGGGGTTTTTCCTAACTTTTAAACTGTTTAAGGAAATTCTATTTCCTTATAATTCATTACTATTTAGAATATTCCATAAGTTAAAATAAAGAAAAACTTGAGCTTACCGTTTTAGTCGGCTTCTTTTGAGCTGCGTTAACTGCTTATCGCCGCCAATTGACTTTTCTTTCGTCACACACACACACACATACACTGACTCACTCTAAAACACACACGTACACTTTTTGCAATTTCTCGAACTTCTCTGCTTTTTTTGTGTTGTTGTTTTGCACACACGCACACACAAGCACACACGCGGACACCCGCTCGCACCAAATAATTTTCGCCGCGGGCGTTTTTCTTCTTTTCAGCCTTTTCCTTGGCGATGATTTTCACGCCGAGTGTCACTCTGTTCCACCCGCACACGCGCAATTTCCAGCGTTTCCGTCGGGGGGGTTTTCTACCATTAAACCGATTTATTGCGATTTCCTTTGCTTATTCATCTTTTTTTGTAATTACTTTTAATTGCCATTTAAAATTGACAAACAAACGATTAAAATAGAGGGCGCGCGCGATACGCAGCTCAAGAATCGATCACCATAATTGCTGTTTACTTTATTGTTCACTTTCGGCAGATTAGATTTAGTGTTGGCTTAAGTTTATCTTCTTGTTCTTTTTTTGTTTTGTATTTTTCGCACGTCCCAATCAGTGTTGTCCACTTGAAAAAAGCCGCAACAAGCAAAGACTTTTGTTGGTAGCTAGATTTTTTTTTTCTTTAATTTCTTAATTTTTCCGAATGAGCAACCGTATGTTTGCCCGTTTTTTCGGTTTTCCGCGACACAACCGCCTTCGTTGATTTTTAAATTTGAAAAACGAATTAGCGGTCGAAAACGAATGTCGAAGAACGATGCCCGAAAACGAATGAGCAAAAACGAAACGAACCCAACACGTTCGAGGCAAACCGTTCGTTGGTTGCTCGTGAACGAAAAGTCTGGCAGAGCTGGTTGCTTGTGGTATTTTTCGGGAGATTGCAGGGTGGTCACACTTGCAAAACTTGAAACTTTTCGATTAAACTTTTTGGCTTCCTTTTAAACTAGTAAATATTACTATAAATTAACATTTGTATGCTTAAAAACTTCCTCTTTTAGCAATTAAACTCCATAATATACGTAACAATTATTTATTTTTAATGATAAACGCATTTATAGTCTTAAAACTTAAAAGTTAAACGTGAGCGGATGCACGGGAAAGTAGCCCTTGCTTTTGGTCAGCTGCTTGGAGAGTCGCACCAGGTTGTTGTCGTTGTTCACAAAATTACCGCCAAAGATTTCCGTGCACAGCGTGTGAACCCGATCCTTGCCCTGCGAACATATTGCCGTGGCCGTTAGCATTTCGTGATCCGCCAGCGGCAGGCCAATGCAATAGGAACGCGACGCTCGAGCGGCACTGGCCCACATCGCATAGATGGTGGTGGCCACCTCCGCCAGCCGTTGCATCTCACTCTGCCGCTCCACCACCGCATTGCCGTGGCGGGTGAACATCAGCTCGACGGCCATTTGTAGCCTGGCCACCGATTGCTCGATGCACTGGGCGGCAGCATCCAGCGAGGGATGCACATGCTCGGCCAACTGCATCTTGGTCTTGGGGTTGTCTATGCTGTTGGTGTCCAGGAACTTGCCGAAAATGTGTCCCGGATGGAAGAGGGGATTTCTGGATTTGCGCACGCCGGCATTCATTGCTTGCTGTGGGGGGAGGAAGTGGAAATTTCCAATTAATTGAGAAATTTGAAGCTGGAGTTCTTGAAGATTTTCCTAAATAAACTCACCCCCGCATACTGCAGCCCGGTGAGAGCTATAAACATGCCCAGTGTGTCCAGGGATTCGCCTTGCGTGCACAGCTGAGCGGCATCCCGGAAACCAAGCTCCGTAGCCTCGCCACTGAGCAGACTCTTGGGCCCCACCAGGCCTAGATTCTGAGTGGCAATCTCGTACAGCTGCCGCAGGGTAAAATATTTGGTTAGGGCACTCTCCAGGGTCACATCTTGGCTGCGGAACTCATCCAGCAGGCCGGCGGTTAGGTAAAGCATGCTCTCCATGGCATACACAGAGCAGGCGGCGCGGGAGAGATGGACGCGGGTGAGCTCGAGGTCCCTGGAAGAGAAAGATTCATATCTTTAGCTTACTTTAATCAGGAAGCATCTCTTCCCACTCACTTGAGTTGCACCCCGCACTGAGTGGTGGTCACCGTGTACTGGGCCAGTTCATTGAGCAGCTTCTTGGCCAGCGACACTCCTGCCAGGCTGCCTCTTAGCCTGGAGGCTCTCACCAGCTGCTCCGCGTAACGATTGCCATCGTGGGCAATGCCCACCACCTGTTCCTCGCCCAGTTGCACTTGGTCAAAGTGAATCCTTCTTATGTCCGCCTCCCGGCAGCCAAAGGTGGCATGTTTCTCGCCCAGACGCACGCCCTCCAGCTGGGAATCCACCAGGAAAATGGTGGTGCCCCTGCCCACGGCTCCCGGGACATTGGGTTGTTGTGTCTGCGCCAGAACCAAGAACAATTGTCGCTCTCCTGTCGAGCAGACCACAAAGGCCTTCTCACCGCTGAGCCGCCACTTGCCCGTTTCGGGCAGGAACTCCGCCTTGGTGCTGAAGTAATCCTCCTCGGGCGGCGAGTACTCGTAGATGGCCTCGGTGGCTATCAGGGCGCCGGTGGCCAGGTCGTGCAGGTAACGCTGCTGCTGCTGGGGCGAGCCGTGCTCCTTGAGGAGATCCACAACGACGCGGTGCGACTGCAGGCTGAGCGATGCATTGGTGTCCGTGGAATCCGGTTCGCTGGCCATCAAGCTGGCACTCCATCCATAACCTTTGCCCTCGAACTCTGCGGGGGCATTCAGACCGTAGAGTCCCAGTTGGCGGTAAGTCTCCGTGGGCTTTTGCTGCTCCGCCGCCGCCTCCGCTTCCCGCTGCTCCTCAAAGTAATTCTTCAACGGCAGCAGAGAATTCTGCAGCTGAGCCATTTCCTCGCGTGGGATTACCTCGGGGTAGGCGAGGAGTTCCTTGTCCACCACTCCAATGAAGAAGTTCTTGACCAGCGGCTCCCTGGTGGGCAGTTTCTGTTGCTCCTCCTGGGATTCTACAGTTTCCGACTTTCCTCCCTCGCTCCTGGTCGCCGCATCCTGCTGCTGCTGCTGCTGCTGCTGATCCAAGCTGGAGGATGTGGCCTTGGTGCTTCTCGTCCGCGTCAGAAACTGGCCGTTCCGGTTATATCTCAAGAGGCGCGAGGCGCCGGAAAACAACGTGGAACGCATTTTAAATCTTACAAATCTTAAAAAACACTTAAAAATTAGGTAATTTCCATGCCAGAGTGACCAGGCGAAAGGAAGCTGCCGCCGGCTGGGTATTAGAAAATACCCTAAAGCTTTGTTAGATCAGCTGTTTGGCGTACTATAAAGCACAGAAGAAAACTGTTAAAAAGCGGTATCTGGGAAGAAAATACTAGAAAGCTGCATTCGTTAGGAGATTATTTGGGGTCTGCCCTTCACATATTTCAAAGTTGGATCACGCATTGAACAATATTGAGTGAAAAAGTCGAATGAAATCAAAAAATTCCGAGTAAGAAGTAGAAAGAGCGTTCACACTTTTAAAGAATTTACTTTTTTTCTCGCTGCGTGACAAATTTATGAACTGTTTACCGTGCTTAAAGTATGCCCGTATTTGACTATAAAATGTGGTATGTTTTCTTGGTATTTTTTATGGAAAGATTATATTATCATTATAAACCTGCTATAAATTGTTAAATTAACTTGGACTTTGTTCATAATTTAGCAATATAGCATTTTTTTATGACTTTTAATATTTTATAATTTTTATTTAAAATATTTAAAAAGTATTACTACAACAACGAAAATTATTTTTAAAAAATCATTAAAAACTGCTTAATTTTGTATTTTCAAAGAATATAATTGTGAAAAATTTAACAATTAATTTCTTCAGATATATTTATGATAAAGAAAATCATTTAAAACATCTTAATTTTGAAGTTGCAAAGAATATAATTGTGAAAAATTTAAAATTTAATTTCTTTAGATATATTTATGATAAAGAAAAATAATTCAAAGAATATAATTGTAAAAAATTTTAAATATTAATTTCTTTACATATAAAATCCATGTTAGGAAGAACAAAAGTAATTTTTAAAATTATATAATATAAATCAAACATAAAAATAAAAATTAAAATGAATAAAAAATTAATTAAATAACAACGTATGATTTTTTTTAGAAATTGTCTCAAAATAAGTATTGTTTATGAAGTAAACTTTTGAGATCATTAAAAATACGAATAATTTATTTCGACTTAAATAAAAAAATCCGGAGAACTTCGAATTCCCTTGTTTAACTTTCAATTAAAAACACGTATTCCCTTGATTATTGAATCATTTTGTATTTGTATATTGGTGTTATTTGTTACACATTTATAATATAATTGCTATTGACAGCGCACATTAAGCTCTCTACTTAAAAACAAATTGAACAAAGTAAAGTGTATTGATTTCTGCTTTATTGTTTTCGCTCTATTTTTTACTTTTTTTAGCGTTTGTTTTGCTTCCTCTGTTTTTTTTGTTTTGCTTCCTGTTTTTTTTTGTGTTTTGCTTTTGCTTTTTAGTTTTTTCTTATTCCGTATTTTCTAATTGTTAAATTTCTCATACCACCTATAGATTGAAAATTTGTTAATAGCTTGTAGTACACAATATATAGTTAATATATATATAGTTTCAGGTATCAATTGGAAAATATAAGAAAGGTTTTAAGGGAATTGTCAACACATCTAGAGATTGGTAGTTTTTATTGAAGTTACACAGATTGCAAGCGCTGTGATTGCATTTTGTGGAGTGGAACAACGCAAAAAGAGAAAGAAATTAATTTATTTAAATTAAATTTATTATTTAAAGAGAAAGAAGAACTCTATTAGAATGCAGCTCATATCGTATCACAGGCACGCTTTAATTAGACACTCTCTCTCTCTGAAGAAGATAAATCGCAAACGGAAACGGAAATGAAAGCAAAAAGAAAGCAACTTTTAAACTCTTTCTCAAACTCTCTTCTCTCACTTACTACTAACAACAACGATCGATATGAGCGCATATATCTATGTAAATCATTCAACATCATCAAGTTCTCTTCACTCTTCTCTGCTCTACTCTTCTTTTCTTGCTCTACCTCTTTCCTTGCCTAAATACTAACGCTTTTCCCAACATCTTTTTCACACACAAAATGGTTGCTTGTTAAAATTGTTGATTAAACGTTTATAATATATGGTACATAAATATATTATATATTTATATATATCGCACATTCTCCTCTCTCACACTCACATTGCATAGTTTTTTATAGTATTGCTCGCTCCTTTCTAGCCTTCTTCTCCTCACAAAGTATGGACCCCCAAAAAGATGTGTGAAAACAGCTACAGAAAGTTATTTCCTGGCTGATTTCTACATCGATTGCTTTTTTCTACAGTTTTCTTACTGAAAGAAATTTCAATAAATTCAAAGAAATACCTAAACAATTGGAATACCGATAAAAAAGTAAATTTGAAAAGGAAACTAAGCTTAGATAATAGTTTAAACAATAACTAGTAAAGCAGCTGGGCGTACAGGAGTTTGTTTCGCCTCCTGCCATCCGGTTTCGCGTCCTCTGGTTCCTCTTCTCCTGCAGTTTCTCCTTTATCTTCTCCTGCAGTTTCTCCTTTATCTTCTCCTTTATCTTCTCCTTCATCTTCTCCTCCATCAGCTTCTCCTGCAGCTTCTCCTTCATCTTCTCCTGCTTCCCCTTCTCCCATTTCCTCCTCCTACAACTGATATCTGGGCCACTCCCTCTGCTGCTGCTGCTGCCACTTGTCCTGCAGCTGCTTGCACAGGCGACGCAGCAGCTCAATGGTGGTGCCGCCCAGCGTCTGCAGTAGCTACTAAATCCTGCTGCCCGTGCTCTCCTGCCTGGCACTATAACGCGGCTCTGCAGGCATCAATGTATCGGTGATTAGCTCATTGGGCGCCTCCAGTATTCCCTTGGCATGCGCAGCCGCCGTATCGCAGTCGGTGCGCCTTGAGATCAGCAAACGGATGTCCGTGTGCAGGGATAAGCGGCCAGAACGGGATGTTTGGAACCTATAAAAGCCAACAAAAAGACTTTAAAAATCAAGAATCACTATGGTTTAAGAGGAAACCCTACCTCAGGTGTATGGAGTAGCGCAATCGCTTCATTTGCTCGGCGGTTATAAAGTGTCCCAGCTTGCTGGTGGTGCTGCTGCTGCTGGCCGTGGGACTGCGCGGCACTTGCTGCTGCTGCGACTTATCCTCCTCCCCGTCGTACTCCTCCTCCTCCTCCTCCTTGCTCAGCTCCTCGGCCAGGATGCGTTGTCGTATAAAAGTGCGATGCAGGGCCGGCATATCGCGCATATCGTAGGGAATCACAAACATTCGCACCACAGTGCCCATGGGATTCAGGAGCGTGGCCTGCACTGTGCCCGTTCGCGGCACTGAGTAACCCTTGCGCGGCAGGCGAATCTCGCACTGAAAGGGATAGATTATTAGTTATTATATTTAATGTGGAATTATCACCACACTCACCAGGTAGGGCGTGCTCAGCGTCTCGCCGTGCAGCTCATAGAAATACGACATTGCCGGTATGGTCAGCTGTGTGGGACAGAAACCGCCCGAGGCGCCCAGCTGCAGCTTGAAGCCCATCACCTCGATCTTGGGCATGAGTCTCCGCTGCAGCAGCGACTCCTCCAGGTTGCCCAACAGCGGACGCCCCGCAAAATGGGCAGCCAAGCGGGCGCGACACTTCAGCGGCGACCCACCCGCTGCCGGACTGCACAGACCCGACTCCAAGTCCTCATCGGACAACTGCTCGTCGGAGCCCAGCGAGCTGCGATCACTGCGATCGCTCAGGTGACGCGAACGCCGCTTGTGAGCGGCCAGCGCCTGTTTGGCAAACCGCGGCGAGACGGACAGCGAGGCGGCATGCGGCAGGGTGGGCGCCGAGAAGGATTTCTGCACTGGCGGTGTATTGCCGCTCGCATCCGGTGCCAGCAGCTGCGAATGGGCGTGACTCAAGGCAGCAGGATCAAAGCTAAAGGCGGGACAGCCAATGGCAATGGGCGCTGAACTGCAAAAGATGGTGGTGAGATTGACCTTGGGCAGGACACCGCCGCCGCCAGTCTTCCTCAGCAGCGGCGAGATGCTACAAGTTGGGGGTGTTTCCACACAATTCAAGCGCAGTTGACTTGGCTTTGGCGAGGCGCGGCCCAGCGACTGTTGCTGCTGCTGCTGTTGCTGTTGCTGAAGGGGAACCATGGCATCGGGTTGCGCTTTCACTGGCACTTGGCTCAGCGGCGTCTTAAACTGCACTATAATATGATCCACTGGCGGCGGCGGGGTCTTGCAACCTCCTCGTACCAAGGAGGAGTTCAAGGAGCAGCGTTCTATGTTGGGCGTCAGCTTGGTGCTCTTCAGCTGCTCCTCTGATGCTTCGTTTTCCTGCTTCTCCTCCTGCAGGAGCATGCTGGAAAAGCCATTGCTTTTCCCTTGCTCACCACCATTGCTATGGTTAGGTTTGTTCTCCCTGCTATCCTTGCTGCCATTGGCAAAGTTATGCTGCGTCTTCTGGCGCTTGCACACCTGACATCCGCTGCTGCTGATTGCCGCCTTGGCCAGGTTGTTGTTCTGTCCACCACTGAGATCTGAGGAGGAGGAGGTGGCGGGCGCCGGATGACGATGCGGCTTTCGCTGACGATTCTTTGGCGTGCGCTGTATGGCCTGCAGCAGCAGCTCGGCCTTGTTGCGAGGCGTGCCCACAATGAGATCACCGCTGCTGAGGCTGCACGAGGAGTTGGTCTCCTCTCCCATTTCGGAGGCTGTCGTCGTATCACTATCATCGCTGGCATCTCCCTCTTCCTCTGGCCTTGCTCCCCCCGTGCAGCTGAGGCAGAGCAAGGTCTTCTCGCTGCCGCAGTGCTGGCAGCTGCTCAGCGAGGTCTGTGTCCCCGTGGAGATCATGGCTATGCGACGCGGTGGCTGCTGCAGGCTCAAAGCCAAGGATTGCGATTCGGATTGCGAGGGCGACGGGGACTCCTCGCCCTCCTCCATGGGCTCTTCAATGGGATGGTGCTGCTGCTGATGCTGTTGCTGCTGCTGCCTCTCCGGGGAGTTCTTCCTCTCCCGCTTCTTATCCCGACGCTGTATGCGCTTGCGATACTTTTGCAGCTGCCTCTCCCGGTGGCTCAGGCTCGGGTCCCCATCGAGCTCATCTAATCCTTGCTTTAATCCATTATTATCACAGTTGGAGCTGCCAATCAGCGTCGTCGTCGTCGTCGTCGTTGGGCTACTAATTGCACTAATCCTGGCCCCCAGACCCGTGGGCGTGGCCGCATGAAGGCCACCGCCGCCGGTGGGTGTGCTCGCCGGGTCTCCGCCGCAGGTTCGCCGGCTGCGGGGCGCTGGACTGGGACTGGGCAGGGGCTCCACATGCGGCAGGCCGCCATTAATGCGGGGCAAACTTTTCACGCACACGGAAATGCTATAGCTTTCCGAGACATTGACGTTGGGAAAGTTATGGACATTGGCCTTGGCACTGAAGCCATCCTGGTACTGTCCTCCTCCAGCAGCTGCGTTGGCAGCGCTGTGCTGCTTAATCCTGTAAAAGATATTCAAGCGCGGCCGCCGCTGGCCACCGCTGGGCGTACAGGTGGTGGCCAAGTCGCCGGCATTGTTGCCACAGCTGGCGAAGATCACACGACCGCTGTCGTAGACTGAGGGATCGCACTTGCGGAGTAGATCGCACCAGGCCACAATCTGGGAGAAGTACAGCTGACTGCGAATGGCGCTGCACAGCGATGGCAGTGTCATCGTGGGCGGTGGGACTCTATGGCGGAGGAAATGGGGGAATTTAAGAGATTTCTAACTTAATTTTTAGTGTTTCAAACTCACTTCTCCCTGCCGCTGATGATCCATTGTTCCAGCAATAGCTTGTGGGTCACGGGACCCAGGTAGACCTCTATGCAAACGGGTTCACGTCTGGCCAGGATGGCCTCCATTTTCATGCAGTAAGCACGCCAGCGATTGCACTGCGAAAGAGGGGGAAATATAATAAATAATAAATAAATATAAATATATTGGAAACTAAGTTTAAAAGGTTTTATACCTATTTTTATTAGCTTTAAAAATTTATTTATTTATTTAACTTCAATAACATTTTAAACCCTAAAACCTGACACTTAAAACAACCTTTGTCTTGCCCGATGAGTCGCGAGTGTGTCTATTAATCATTAATTATGACTGTGACTAAGCTTTATGGGGGAAAAGAAACAACAAAAAACAAAACAAAACCGAAATGATTAAGCCTTAATTGTCCAATAAAAAATAATAAACACAGATAAAGCCATATCAATGTATAGTTTATAATAGGTTTTCCAGACTTTCTGGAGCTTCACAGGTGGTTGTGGTCATTGAAAAACACTTTGGCACAGTCTCTGGACTATTCTAATCTATCAGAAATATTGCCTAGTCACATGACAAATAGAGAAGTCATGCAAAATTTCACAATTCGTGGGGGAAAGAGTGAGTATTATCAGAATAGATTGCATGAAAAACCATAAAATTACACGTACATTCAAGAAAAAGCTAAATAAAATATAACTAAGCTTTGATATTCATTATTTTTAATTATTACATTTATTTCTATGGAATTTGTGTGCCTAAACCCTTACAAACACTGATGTATCGATACTGTAGCAATATTTAATGGGAAAGTCGATATATAAACCGATAACATTACAATATTAATGCGATAAACCAATATTTTGGATCAATATAATTGCAAAAACAATAAAAACTTAATGAAAATTAAATTCCTTTGATATATTTCGATTAAAGACGAAATTTTTCGATATTATATTCAATAAATTTAAGTTTGAAAAACCCTAAAATCACACGTAGATATGGGAAAAAGCTAAACAAACTATAACTAACCTTTGATATTAATTATTTATAATTATTACATGTATTTTTAAGGAATTTGTGTGACTAAAGCCTTAAAAACATCGATGTATCGATAATGTAGCAATATTTGATATGAAAGTCAATATATAAACCGATAACATTACGATATTAACGCGATAAACCGATAACATTGCGATATTAACGCGATAAACCGATATTAGGATCAATATAATTGAAAAACCATATAAGCTTAAATTTAATTAAATTATTCTAATATATTCCGATTAAAGGGCGATATTTTTCGATATTAAAACATTTAATAAATTTAAGTTTACTATCTTTTCGATATGATTATGATATATTTTAATTTTTATATTTTAATCAGTTTATAATATCAAAGTTTTCTTCTCGATAAACTCTTTCCTAATTATTTAATAACATTTCAATACTTTTCTCTCATTTTCCAACATAAAACCACCCAACTTACGGTCATATTCACGTAGGACATATCACAGATGTGCTCCTCAGCCTCCGATGGCATCTCGCCCTTGGCCAGACCCATCTTCCTGAGGAACTGATCACAGTGCGGCCCATGCTTGGGCCGCGATGCAGAGCTATTTGCTCCGCTGCTGGCAGTGGCAGTAGTTGACGTCGCTCCTGCTCCTCCTCCTGCTGCTAGTGCTGCTGCCGCTCCTCCTACCACTCCTCCTCCTCCTCCTCCACTTGAAGCCACCGATCCCGTCCATATAAAGGACAGATTAAGAGGCCTTGGCTCCACCGGTGGCGGTGCTGCCAAGGCTGGACCACCGCGCAAGCACGTGGTGGCCAGGGATTGCAGTGAATGGAGGATATTGTCCGACGAATTGGAGCCCGGCGAACTGGCGGCACTCGAGTTGTTGCTACCACCAACACCACCAGCACCGGCCAGACCCATGCCTCCGCCCGCTCGGTTGAGCATGACACGCCGCACAATCTCATAGTCGCCGCCGTGATCCTTGTTGAGATCATTGATGGCCAGGGAGACCAACTCCGGCTCGGCACTCATCGCCTGGGCAGCCGGTGAGATCTGGCGCAGCTGGCAGAGTTTCTGCGTCCAGCGCTGGTGGGTTAGGGAGCTGCTGCTGCTGTTGTTGTTGCCGTTGCTGCTGCTGCCGCTGGTAGAAGCTCCTCCTGCTATGCCTCCTCCTCCTCCACGACCATCTGATCCTCCCATGGAGCCATAGGGATTCGTTGTGATGTTTATGGCCGCCCTTGAGGTGGAGGGTCGCGGCGAGAGGCGTCCTCCTGCTCCTCCTCCTCCCCCGCCGCCAGTTGTGGCTCCACCCGACCCTGGTTGCTGATGATGCTGCTGCTGCAGCATGTACTCATCGTCGGCAATGGGTCTGCCCTCCAGGATAAGCGAGGCCAGGCCCAGCACAAAGGAGCTGTAGTTGTTCTGAGCTCCAGGATTTGAGCTTAGGCCCATGCCCACGCCCATGCTGCCGCCTCCTGCTCCGTTTCCAGCTGCCGCCGTGGCCGAGCCCAATGAGGCAGCTGCTCCATTCTGGCCCAAGCCCGCTGGCGGCGGTGAATTGGTGACACTGGTGGGTATCATGGTCGGTTGTCCGCTGGCTGGAGATCTGGCACTGATTCCGTTTCCGGTTTCCTCTAGCTAAGCTGCTGCTGTTGCTGCTGCCGCTGATGCTGCTTCTTGCACCAGAAGTACACTGGAAGAAAGGGGAAAAGGGGAATGTTTATTAGTTATGCATATGTATATTTTAGGTGCCCTCTGCTGTTTCTCTCTCTCTCTCTCTTATTATAAATTTAAAATGTTTACACGGCTGGAGCTGCAGAAAACTTGTATATAAGATAAGATTTAAGATAAGATATTTTTGTATATATTTGTTAATTAATTATAAACATTATTTGGGAGTAAGATAAGGTTTAAATTAACTATCAATAATATAAATTAATAACAGCATCTTTAGTGCTCCTAACAGCTATATTTTTCATAAAAAATACACTTAACTAACTGATATTTTAAATCTAAACATAATAACATCCCCTTTGGTGGAAATTTGTTTATTTATAATAATTATTTAATAGTTTTTAACCATTTTAATGAACTAATTCTGCCTCAGAACACCCGTTTCTATTAATTATATATAATAATCAATTGTAATTACAATCAATTCTATATTTCTTACTTGCTTTTAGATAAAATATAGCTACTAATATTGTGCAACAACTCATTAAATAGTAATAAGCACAGTGCCCCATTGGCTATGGAAAAAGGGAAGTCGTTATGAAAGTTATGAGGTGATTGTTATCGATGGAAACTATAGGAAACGTGGGAAATTATAGGCCATTATATTAAACATGAACATGAACGTGCAAAAATATGCATCTAAAGTTGAGTTACTAAAACTAATGCCATTCTTCAGAATTACAGAAGGCAAAGTTCCATTGGAAACTGTGGAAAATTCAAAAGAAACTGTGGAAAATTCAATAGAAACTGTAGAAAATGCCATAGAAACTGTGGAAAATCTTGGGTAATTATTTAAAGTAATTATATTTAGCAGAAACTGAACGAGCTTACAGCTGTATAAACATGGAGAACCTATAGTTATCAACAGGTGTTGGATTTGTAATTATTACAAATTTATTTAGGAAATTGCAAGACCTTGGAAAATAAGAGTTTGAAGGTTTTATTGATTTACTAAATTAAGTTTTTTCTTATATGTTTATATCTTACAGAATTGAAATTGAAGTGTGTTTTTTAGCTTTGTTAAATAATATATTTTTGTATAATTACTCAACTATACTTATTTCTATAAACAAAATAATTACATATAATTTTTTTATATTCATTTAAATCTCCCTAACATACAATATGAGCGTTTTCGGAGGGTTTTCTGATACTTTTATGGGTATGAGGATTTACACTCATAAAGTGTCCAGAAAATAATCCGAAAAGAGTTGTTTTTTTCCTTGACGATCCAAGTTCATATAGAGCGCACTTTTTAGAGTTCGATATCACTCTTTTCTGAGGGTGAAAGGAGTGCTTTCATTCTCCGAATGAAGACACTTTAATTGAAGGCTTTTATGTGCGTCTGTCAGGCACTAAAATCGCTCCTTAAAGATACTTTTATGTGCGTTTTCCAGGCCCCCAAATATCTCCAAAAATACCCTTTTATGTGCGTTTTTCAGGCACCTAAATTGTTCAAAAATTCCGCATTTATTTTAAGCTCTTCACCTTCAAAAATCCCCACCCCCCCAGACAGGCATAAAATCTATAAATAGCCTTGACTTCAATTGCAAAATCGGCAAGGATCTAATCTATATATCCGCGTATAGCAACAGCTGCCATGCCTCCTCTCTTTCTGCTCCTGCAGCAGCCTCTGAAGGTCGTCGAGAGCAGCCAGGCTCAACTTGAAATGAATCCCCCAAGGTCTGTCCGTCTCTATGCACTATATACTATCTACTATATGCTATATATCCTATATACTATATATATATACACATTACATAAGCTGACATGGTTTACTTTAGTTGCAGTACATTATATACCCCACTCTATATATCCTTCCGATGCGGAAGCAACCTCAAATCGCTGCCACTCGGCAACAAAAGCCAGGCAAGAGACACGAGAATTCTTGGCCAATTTGTTGTTAACTGCGACACACTGACACGGCCCCGATTTAACCTGAAATCGTGCTTAGCTATAGCTGCTGGCCATAAGATACATGTGTGTAGATACTATATAGTTACATGCTGGAAACCAGGTCGTTACTTAACCGGAGAGAGACCCAGTTATGGGGAGCAGCAAGCAACATGTCAGCGTCGTTTGGCAATGCACAAAATGCATCCACCTCCCGCCCAGCCACCCCCTCAGAAAATAAAACATGAAAAAAGTTTGCTAACAAACAACATGTTGCCAGCGTGTTGCTGCTGCTGCTACGTGACGTCACTGAGCCAAGCTTTGCTGATACTGTATCTGTATCTGTATCTGTGTGCGTGTGTCTTTCGAGTATGTGTGTGGGGTTTTGAAGGTCGTTTTGGGGCAACTTCCCACGCAGAGAGAGGCTCTAATTGAAAGGCATTTAAATTTATTACAGAAAGTGGGAATAAAAGTGAATAAAATATATAAACAAAAGAAAAATTTTAAATTAAAAAATGTAAATTTAAAGAAGAATAAAGTATAAATATTAAAGCAATAATTGTATATATTTTGTTGCTTAAAAATAGCAAATTTACTTCAATAAATTACTGAAAACTTAATTTTTTTTAAAGGAAAAAATTAATTATAAATAAAAAAGCTTATAAAATGACTCACAGCTGTCTTTTTTAAATTAAAAAATAAATAAAATAAATAAATAAAGAAAAATAAAGTATAAATATTAAAGTAATAATTATAAATATTTTGTTGCTTAAAATAGCAAGTTAACTTCAATAAATTAACTGAAAACTTAATTTTTCTAAGAGAACTAAGAGAAAAAAAAAAATTTAAAATAAAAAGCCTATAAAATGACTAACAGCTGACTTTATAAAAAAATGTACATTTTTTATTCACATAGAATAATAAATTAATAATAATATGTTAAACTTATCTAAATAAATTTGTATTTAAATTTTTAATTACCCAAAAAAATATATTTAAATAATTGTTTATGGTTTCTAAGCCAAAGGTAAAATCATTAAAATAACTTTCATTATTTTTTGCATCCCAATAGCAATCAAAATCATAATAAAATCCATAAAAAACAAATACTTTTGCACTTCTCTTTATCTTTTCGCAAACATTTGTTGTTGCTTTCAGTTTCTGTTTTCTGTTGCAAAAAAGCGCCGCTTGGCAACAGCACTTTGCGATTTGCGAATTTGCGAAGAAAAACAACGAAAAAAAAAATCTAAGCCAAATTAAAAAAAAAAAAAAAAAAGAAAAGCAAAAACAAACACAAAGCAACACAGATGTGAACATGCATAGAAAACAGCTGTTGCAGCGGCGCACACACCTCTAACAGCTGGCAACATGTTGCCAGAGAGGCCAGAGAGACGACACGCGCCCGCTCTCTGGCTCTGACTTTGGCTGCTCTCTTGGGTAAACATGTTTGTCTTTACTTTTGCTTTTGTTTTTTGCGTTTCTTCTTGACCTGCATACACAATATATAACTAGCGCGCGAGACAGACACAAAAATACATAAGAGAGCGAGCTTTCCACGCGCGCTCTCTCTCTCTCTCTCTTTGAATAGAAAACATCTGATTTTTGTATTGCTTTGCAATCAGTTGTATGCGTGTGTGTGTGTGTTTGTTAAGTTTTGTTTATGGCATATTCGTTCGCACAAATAAATGTTGCTCTGTGTATGTATGTGAAATACTCTTGGCCCACAATAGACACACACATACACACTGTCAAGAAAACCCGTATGAAAATGGGGACACAAGCGAACGGAATAATATTCGATTACATTATGGCCCACTAATTCGCCTTCCATTCCATTTCGTTTTCTTCACTTCTTCCCCCCATCATTTCCCCCTCATTTAGTATTCCCTTCATTTCAGCTGTCCATTATCATTTACATTTCATCGCTGGCAAAAAGAAAAGCGGAAAATTTCGAAAATTACATATTTTCCAACCGAATTTACACGAATTTCCCTCGCAATCATCAGGCGGCGTATGACGCAGTGAAAATGCGCTACAATTGCCAAGGAAATGTCGCGGAAATGGAAAACGTAGAGAAAATCACAAGGGAGGTGGGAGGAGGGATGAGGTGAATTTCAAGGTGTGACGAATGGAAAATGGTATGGTTTAATATTGTTTATTTTTGGAATTTAAATTTTTAACTTTTACATGTTTTATTGCCCTTTAAAATATTTTAAATACATTTCAAGAGAAGCTTAAAAACTTGTTATATTTTGTTTTTAACTTTGAAATATTATAAATATATTGAAATTTTTAAGAGGTCTTCTAGTTACGAGGCCGAAATTTTGGCCATTTTTCAGAAATTAATTGTGAGATGTATAAGATAATGAGATAATTTATTCTGTGATACTTTTGTACATCTTTAAACTAAAAACTATGGGAAATTTTAATTGTATGTAGCAAATCATTCATCTTTTATATGGCTTTAAAGTGGGGTCATCAAAATTTTAGGGTTAAATTTTCTGGTATCATAACTACCCTTCAACTTGCCTTAAATGAGAAAAATGCATTTTATTTATTTTCAGATGTACGTTGGCTCTATGCTTCTTCGAGTACAACTTGTGTTAAATTAAAAATTGTTTTTAATATAAATTTTTTTGTAAAAAGTTCCATTTTCAACCATGTTTTTTCACCTGTTTTTTTTCCTTGATTGGCACACTTTGTCTGATTATTTCTGCAGTTCTTGGCAAGCCGATCGAGCGTTAAAAAAAATAAATAAATAATATAAAATTGAAAGAGAAAAAAGAGCCGAGGAGGTCGGTACATGGTACGGCACATTGTTGGACTAATTTCATTTAGCTCGGCCACCGTCCTTGGCATGCTTTTTGATTTTGCAATGCGCCGCGCTCTCTCGGCTTGCATTTTATTTATTTATTGCACATTTTCGTAACATTTGATTTTTTCTCATTTCTCATTTATTACCGAGCATTGCCTTTATTTTTTTGTTCGACGCACATTACGAAAATTTTGATTACCAAGCTCGGAAAATGGAAGCGAGGCGAATGGAAAATGGTAAGTTGGAAGACAAAAAAACGAAGGGGAAAATCAACAGAAAAAAACCCGTTCCAAGCAGATAAGAAAATGGAAAACAACACTGAGAGGGAGTGGAAAATTGTTATGTTGCAACTTTTCGTCGAAAGACAAAAAAAAAAACAAGTTCCGTTTGCCTTTCGTTCGGTTCGAGGTTTCCTTTCGCATTATGAAACCCCAAAAATTGGCTTTTAACAACACGTGAGTGGAACGAAAGCCACAGACAAAGAAAAACCTCATTTCTTTTTATAAATTTATTTTTACAACACTCCACACATGTTCGTGTTTCACCTTAGTCATTTTCCCCGACGACGCATACGTCACGGAATAAAGTTTAATTATACTTATTCCCGTTTTGTGGAAGAAGCTCGTTAAGATGTGTCATCCGCAGCGGAAATGGTAAGTGGAGAGATTACTAAGATCAAGTGGACTTGGAATTTTTAAGTTTAATAATAATAATAATGCGGAATGCTGTTAGAATGATGAAAACTTCAAAGTTTGTGGATTTTTAAAGAGATTTTAAAGGTTCTAAAAGTATGCAACAAAATGGATTTGTGTTTTCAAATAGGTACAATTTTGAAGCATTTAATTTAATTCAAAAACCGTACCCAAGTGTAAATGTGGCATTTTTAAAAATTAATTTTGAAAATAACTTTTAGAATTATAATTCCCTTACTTGTAACACATTTTCCTACAAGTTACTTATCATTTTTAAAGACTTCTTTAAGTAATAAAACTTTTTCATTTACGAAACAGGGACCTTGTGGGGCTTCTTTTGACCAAATTTAGATTTCCCAGGAAGCCCGGCGGAAGGCAATCATCGGTTTTCCAATCGCTGATTGACCTCGCTGATTGACCTTACAACAAGCCCATTATGTACTGTGTTTGGATGCGCATGTAGTGGTGTGTAGTGGTGGTGACCCTCTCCCCAATCATAAAGCCTTCACAGCTGAGCGACGCGAGCTTTGGTATGTGAGTGTTATTTTTTGTTGTATTTCTAGGGGGCCGCACCTTCAAATGGGTTACATGTAGCCGCCTCCTCCCCCTCTGAAATCACTCCGCCTTCCCCGGGTTTCCCTCTCATTCTCTGTACTTCTCGCGGAACAAAGAACACACATTTCAGATATTGTTGGGAAACCCATCTAATCAGCATGGTCATCAGATAGGGGAACCTCTCTTTTTTGTACCCTGTTAAAGGGTATTATTATTGTATATACAACATACTAAATATATATTTGAATATATTAGGAGCCCTCACCTAGGTCCGCTCTCTCTCTCTCTCCCTCTCCCTCTCTCTATCTCTCTCTCTATCTCTCTCTTTCCCTTCTATTATAAATGTTTACACGGCTGGAGCGGCAGAAAACTTGTATATATAATAGAGAGTATTAATCGTCATAACTTTTTCCCCTTAAAAGATATTTATCCGAAATTTGGTACACCCTAGTAAGTCTTTGTTTTAAGTAATCCCATCAAGTTTCGTTTGTATTCTATGATTATTTATAGATTTCCATAGTTTCCCTAGATATTAGGGTATAAAAAAGTCCACTCTTTTATCAAAAATATATAAAAACTAAAGCCTCAAGGTTTTAAGTCGCCCCTTCACTCACCTTTCGAGACTTTCGTTAAAATTCCATTATTTTTTGCTTTTTGCTGCAACGAAAAGAAGGGGGGAAAACAGGCGATTAGAAAATGAAATTCTTCACAATTAATTAAGTGCAAACGTCATGTAATTGATCGACATTTTTGTACTTTTTTACAAGGCGAAATTAAAGCGTAATTAAATTGTTTTTCGCTTTTCCTTTTTTTTTACACAGCGAGTGAGCCACCCTGTTTCTCTTACACAACAAATAAAGTTAGCCCACTGTCGGCTGTCTCTTCCTCTCGATACGCTCTCTCTCTCTCTCTCCCCCACATTGCTGCTGCTCACATGTGCGCAGTAAATAAAAAAAAAAAGGAAACAAAAGTAAAACACAAACAAAACCACAGCAAGCAAAAACAAAAAGGCAAAACAAAAATGTAAACAAACGCAGCAGTTATGGTGCTCTTCTTCTTCGTCGTCTTGTGCTGCTGCTTCTTCCACGTGTGCGAGGGAGAGGGTGTTGTAACTTGAGCACGTGAGAGCGTCTCGCTTGCACACCCATACAGGGGAGTTGGAGCCCGAGCAACTGGAGTGGAGTGGGCGGAAAAGAGATGGAGACTGGGAGCCGAACAGAACCAGAACAGGACTCGCGTGCGTGTGTGTGTGTGTGCGTAAATGCGTGCGAGCACGTTTTTATTTTTAGCCAAAATATGTCTTGCAAATTGAGAGCAAAAAACAAAAAGGAAAATAAAGGCACGCACTTATTTTCCTCGGCGAAAAGCAAATGACCGCAAGAAGTGTTAATGCCTTCTTTCTTCTTCTTCTTCTTGTCACAACTCCAGTTCTGTCGCTCATTCACCCTCTCTCTCTCGCTCTCGCTCTTGTGGCCACCTCTTCCTCTTTCATTTACATTTCCAACTGCGCACGTATAAAATTACTATGACAAATGCATGAGAGTGTGTGTGTGTCGTCGTGTCGTTACATGTTTCCCTCTTTTTGAATTGATATAAATTGGTGTAAAAAGCTGGAAAAACTTTAATCAAAGTTTACTGTTTTTTTGTTTTTTTGCCAAGAACAGCTGTGATTGTTTTTATTTTGTTTTTCTGTCTTGGCCTGGCTATTTTCGTTTTTGTTTTGCTTATCTGCCAAAAAAAAACAATAAAAATAAAATACTTTCACTTATATAAAAAAGCATTTAGCAAGCAGGCAGAGCCAAGAGAGATAGTGAAAGTTGCCTTTTAATCGTTCTTTAAATTTTATCATCGATGTGACCTTTAAAATTGTATGTTTTAGCACAATTTTTAGTCGAAATCCGAAATTTAAGTAGAATTTACATACAAAATATCACAATTTTTATAAATAAACATTAATATTTCAGTAGAAATGATAATTTTATGTATCCATACACGAATAGATATTTTTCTACTGCATTTGTTAGTCTTCTCTCTTTTTGCAGCATGTCCTTGCATGTTTGAATACGAAAGTAGCTTTTTCTCTTTCTTTCAATTTCTGAAAGTAGCCTTCTCTCTTTCCTCTAGTACATAAAAGTAACTCTGTCTATTTTTATATGATCTAAAATACGGCTGGTCTAATAAATTCCCCCTTTTTTCTATTAGAATATGATCCTGAAACGATTTTTAAATAAATGTTAAAAGCATTTTCTCTATTTGACAATTCTGATCTCATAGCATTCTCTCTGCCTTATAGAGATATTGAGATACGACATCTTCTAACCCGTACACGTGGGTGCCTTGGAAATGTTGCGCAATTTGTTCTCTGCTCATTTATTTCCATGTTACATGGATCTATCTAATAATGTTGGAAAAGCTTTTAAGCACTCACACTTTGATCTTCTCTCTTATTCTTCCTCCCCAACAACAGCTGATTATATCAAACAGGTTACAAATGAGAGACAAAGAGAGAGACGTAAAGAGCAGGCGGAGAGAGCCAGAGAGTGAGACAGAGACAGCTAGGTGGAGCGAGCGAGTGAGACAGCGAGGTAAAGGGAGCGATAAAGAAGTTCAAAAGGCAGACCTGATAAACGACACGACGAACGACGGCCCCATGCAAAGCAGCAAACAAAAGTGTTGACACACAGCAAATGCAACGCCACAATTAGAAAATGTGTGTCAATTATATTAAAAAAAAAAAAAAAAAAACAGGGGGAAAAAACTCGAGTAGTTTTCCTGACTTCACCCAAAACACACAACTACAACAACAACAACTATTCACATTTGAGGGAGTGGAAAGAAACGGCTACACGGGGTAGCACACGATTTGAATTGCCTTTTCAGTAATTTATACATGTGTGTGTGTGTGTCAAATAACGCTGAAGGGGGCGTCGCAAAGTCTCCCAAAGTGCTTCACCCACACAAAGAGGCCACCAACTAAAGTAAAACCTCACTATAAATGCTTTTATGTAACCCAAATGAGTTTTATTTATCGATGAGTTATCGATGTTTTTGAAGGTAAACTTCAATGTAACATCGATGTTTCTCCAGCTCTAGTTTTAGTGTTTAAAAATGATTTTTAACAGTGTTAATAGATTTTGGGATTGTCTAAAACTTATTATACTTCAAGAAACTACTGTTTTAAAGGATTGTATAAAAGTTCTATTTACTTAAGTTGTATATTTTATATACTTTTAGGTGCCCTCTGTTGCGCTCCGGGACGCTAGCTCACCTAGGTCCTCTCTTTCTCTCTCTCGCTCGCTCACCTATTATAAATGTTTCTCTCTCTCTCTCTCTCTCTCTCTCTCTTATTATAATTATAAAATGTTTACACGGCTGGAGCGGCTGAAAACGTTTATATATAATAGAGAGATACGTATTATGTAAAAAAGAAAACTGTAGTACGACATAAAGAAGATTTATATCTCCAATTATCTTTATTAAAAAGAACTCTTTTATTGACTAGTTATATTTTTATTTAAAAAGTCATTATTTTGAATTCTTAACAACGATATTAGACTCAAATTTTAATAGGTTTTGCATTAACTGCAACCTTAGCACAAAACACAGGTTTTTAAACCAGAGTTCTAAAAGATGTTGACACATTTTTTTAAAGATATTACGTGCTCTTTATACCCCTTATTTAATTACACCTGTTTTGCTTTTTGGTTCGTTTTCATTGAGTACCCACTGTCGCTATGTGCGATCTTCAATTATTCGTGTGCTCGCGCGTGTAAGCTTGTGTGTGTGGGTGGTGTGCTACTGCTGGTGGTGGTGGGAGCTGTGGGGATGGGGATGGGGTTGGGGTCCAAATTGCGCTGTATTGGTTTGCGCTGTGCTTTTGGCATTACGTCACCAACACATGCGCAGCTAACCAGCTGAGTGGCAAAGCAACGTCACAGATACACCACTACACCACAGCACACGCACACACAGCCCTTAAAGCCATACAATTATTATTTTGAGCACCCAACCAACCTTTTTTGTGTTTGTGGCCTTTTTGAAACGTTTCCAAATGCTCAAACTTTTCGTTTTTAAATTTTTGTGTGTGAATTTACGATGATTTTCAACTGAAATTGATTTGTGTTGTGTTCATTATAAACTTATTTTTCTTTCTTTTTAGGTATTCACTATGACTGCTCTTTGTCGCCTTTGATTTTGTGGCTTTAATTGGCTTTTAGTCCTGAAATTGGCAACAGAATGGCAATGGCCACATAATTTTGCACTTTTTCTAAGCTGCATTTGAATTCTCAACGCCTTTGAACAGCGCAACGCGTGTCGTAAGCCTTGTGTATTATATTTTAAAAAATAAACTCTTTGTATTCGTTTGTCTTATTTTTTGAAGAGGTTTTTAGGTGTTTTTTTCTGCTTTTGCTTTGTATATATTCAAGTTTCTCGAGTTCAGTCGCACGAAACGGAATCGGAGGCAGGTAAACGCGATTATTATTAGCGCAGCGCAGCAAGCAAACTTGTTTGCTTAGATTTTTTTTTTTTTTGTGTTATTTTCGGGTGGCCTTTGTATTTATTTTCTGGCTTCTTTTTTTTTGTAAATCTTTTTTAAATGCACTTCACACACGCACGCACACTGGGGAAAAATAATGCTGTTTGTAGCTGCTGCTGTTTTTCGCGCTGTGCTCGCTTTGAAGTCTCGAAATCAAATGAATTGAGAAATATATGTTTGAAACAAAAAAGAGCGGAGCGAGCGAACCGTTCGCAGCTGCTGACGGCAACTTTCTAAAACAGCTGAGCTGAGCAGCAGAGCCAGCAGGCAGGCAGCCAGCCAGCCAGCGCTTTGTTTATATATATACTATATATACATATATATAGACACTCTTATATACCAGAGGTGGCTGAGGGGAAAACTACGTCGTACATTTGGCCATAGTTTTGTGTGTTTTTTTGCTTTCGTGTGACGGCAACATGTTGCTAGGCAGCAGCAACGTCAGCAGCAACATGTTGCCTTCGCGCAGGGGAAAAATGTACACAAAAATCATATGGAAGCGCACACAATACACATACATACACAAAACTACTCAAAACCCTCGAAAAAAAAGTAAATAAATAAATAAACACACACACATATGATGATAAGCCACAAGTAAATGGGTGAAATACGAAAATCATGTTGAGACAAATCAAAACTAGCAATTACAGTGGGCACTCAGTAAGGGGAATTGAGTCGAAAATTCTTCTTAAATATTTTTGGTGTAAAAAAATACTGCATTTTTTAAATTATTTAGTACTAGGTGCCCTCCGCCCCGCTCACGTAGGTCCGCTCTTTCTCTCTCTCTCTCTCTCTCCCTCTCTTATCATAAATATAAAATGATTTCACGGCTGGAGCGGCAGAACACTTTTATATCAAATAGAGAGATACTTATAGGCATTATTGGTATTGTTGAATTTTTTAGTAAATGTAAAGTTATTTAACAAATGTTATTTAATTTTAAATTAACAATTTTTTAAAAATTACTTTCAAAACAAATAAACAACACAGTTTGACCTAAATTTTTGGTACAAGTACATTTTTCTGTATTATCTGCAATGTATTATCTGCTTTTTATTATTAAAATAAATATTCTATTATTATTTTGGTTAAACAAACCTCTTTTTGTTGTTAATTTTAAGCTACACATTTTTTAGTGGGACAAGAGCAATTGTTGATGCGATAGCGATTCAATAACAAAAGCCACTCACAGATACAGAAAAGTATACACCACACACACAGACACACTCGCACACATACACTCGCACACACACGTAGACTAAACAAAAACAACAAGAAAAAAAGTAAAGTGTAGACAGAGATAGAGAACCCGTTTCCATATGTTTGCTCTCGATGCCATGTTGTCGAGTGTTAAGTGTTTTTTTTTTTTTTTTTTGCCTTATGTGCGCGTGTTGGCGAGTGTATATATAGTATATTTGTATATAATATATCTTTATATATGCATGTCTGTATGTACATGCTTTGGGGTACTTGTTGGCAGATTTCTTCAATAAGACGAAGAGCGAGCGAAGCGAAGAGGAGAAGGTGGAGAAACACAAAAAAATGTTCAGAAAACAACAACAACGCATGCGCTTTTAATGCAAAATATATAAATACATACATACATACAATGTATGGGTGTGTGTGTGTGTATATATATGTGTATATAGCAGAGCCCCCCAAAAATCGTCAGCGACCCAGACAACAGCAACAACATTCAGAATTTATGTTTTGCCTGCTGCTACTTCTGTGCTTCTCTGCATCTCTCTTTGCCCCCTCTCTTTCCCACTCACTCGCTGTCTCTCTCTCTCCGTCTGTGCCTATCTTTTTGTTCTTTACTTCCTCTGTTCTCTTCTACGATGCGAATCTTATCAGCAGACACACACACACACGAATGGCGACATACATATATCACACACACACACACTGTATTTACTTTGCTGATATGATTTGTACTTGACTTTATTTAACACAGGTCTTATTTAGAGGGTATTTTATAGTCGAAACAATGCAGAGATTTATTTGTTTTGAAGCAGCAAAATCGAAAGATTTGAAATAAATTTAAAAAAATGTACAAACCTATTTATTTAATACTAAATTTTGAACTAAAATCTACCTGTTGACAGGTTTCTCTTAACCGTTACCCACTGTAGCAGACAGTGGACTGAACTGTACGGACAGACGACACAATCGCAGACGACACACATCCATATTCACAAATACTCGCGGACGCCTGTCTGCAGAACTCCAGCCGGTGAACTCAAGTAACCCAGGGTTCTCTGGAGCCGAAGGATACGCAGATACTCAGATACTCAGATACACGGCGGACTCACGGATTCACGGCGACAACAAAGAAGCAGCAAGCAGCAAGCAGTCCAGCAGACAAAGAAATGCCAAGACCAATGCGAAAGCGAAAACGAAGACCAAGACCAATGCCCAAGAAGTCTGGGGTCTGCGACGACTCACTTCTTCGCTCTTCTTCCTGGCCAAAAAAAAAAACAGGAAAACAAGAAATTGAAACAGGAAAACAAGGAAAAACAAAATAATAATAAAAACAACCAACACAATATACATTTTATGAGGACTGATATTGAATGGATAATAACTTTTAAGAGGGTATAACTTGTATAATATACAAATAACATTAAGGTGGCATTCTATTATCCTATAACTATACATTTCTAGTTTGTTTACTATTTTATAAAAGGATTTTCAGGTCTCTGTTTGTTATACCTTGAAGTTTAACAGCATTTTTTCGTAGCAAAGGTTTAAAAAAATATTTTCTGTAAAAGTATAAAATAGATACCAAAAGATATACATATACTAGCTTGTTAAATATTCTTCAATTATTATTTATTATAAGTTTAAATTGGATCATTATACCCAACATTAAATTGAATGATAAATTCTCTCCCATTTGTTCTCTCCAAAACCCGTCATTTCCCAAGTTTCAGTTTGGCGTTGATTGAAAGGTGTCGCAAGTAATTAATGTGGAAGCCTCGTGTGGCGATTAGCAGGTCTATCGATCAATTTGTACGCCGGGGTTTTCCTCTCCATCTCCATCTCTCAAAGCCAGACAGACATTTCCCATTCTTATTTTTTTTTATCCCCGACCCCAGATAACAAAAGTTCGAGACAAATATTTGCCGTTTCCTTTTTCACTTCGGTTTTTTTTTTATCTCGTGCAAGTACAAATAAAACGTGTTTAAACCGCAGGCAACTCTTCAGTTACAGGTAGATATATGCATGTACCCCATATATATACCCTATTTCTTATGAAAAGTCATGCTCAAAATTTTCCACGCACATGAAAAACCATAAGGTTGTGCGCTTTCAATAAAAGATCAGCATGAAATAAAGATGAGGTCACAAAAGCCCTTGGGCTTAAGTCGTTTTTTCTTTGGCTTTTATTTTAGTTTTATGTTTTTGGGCCTTGTATTTTTTGTATTTGTTTGCTCGTCTCTAGCTTCAAAGCTTGAAAAGTTCCGCTGATTGACGGCTGGCTTTCTTCGGTTAATTTTAATTAAGATGGAATTCGAGAAGACGTGTCTGTTATGAGCGACAGTCTACAGTTGAGGTGGAAATTGTAGTAATATTTTTAAATAAATAAAACAAATAAGAATACAATAAACAAAATAAATAGCTAAGACACATGTTGTTCGCTTTTATTGGGGGGTTAAAATTCCCAAGCGGCTAGTCAGCAACAACTATTGATCAAAGAATTAATAGTTTTCTACAGATATTGTAATTTTTTAATTTATTTATATAATTATACGCTCACCTATTATATAAATGTTTCTCTCTCTCTCTCTCTCTACCTCTCTTATTATAAATATAAAATGATTGCACGGTTGGAGCGGCAGAAAACTTGTATATATAATAGAGATAATTTAAATGTACATTTTCTCAAGAGTAAATTCTATATCTTTTTTTTAGATTGTTAATCCTATACATTTTCAAAATGCTAAATAAATCATCATTGAAAATACACAAAAAAATCTAAATAAACCCCTTTTACCTTAATATTTCAACCCTAACTGTATTTATCTACCCATGTGTGAAATAGCTTTGAATTAATTGTTAATTTTTTGTAACCAATACCTTCCTAAAGCTCTCATGTGTGTGTGTGTATGTTGCCAAATAAAAATGTTGCTACAGCTTGTTTTTCATGCTCTGCCTCTCTTCTCTATCACTCTTTGCTTTTGATACACAAAAAGGGCTCCCCTGCTGTCTTCCGTTTTTTATATGCGCAGTTGTTTTCAGCACACAGACACTCACTCACACTCAGTTAATTGCGTCGATCAGCTGTTTTGATAATAAAACGGTTAAAAACCTTATGAAAGCAGAAAGCAGCCGCCAAAGAGGAAATGAAACTAACAACAACGTCTGGATTGTGTGTTTGTTTATTTGCCATAACTTATAAATTATAGAAGCGTTTTTGATTGCCTCACAACAGCCTGCGACGAAATTCCCCTGCAAACCCCTGACAATGTGTAAAAAATGTGCCGAGAACGCAGTTCGAGTTTTCGCGTTTCCCGTTTATAACGAGGCGAGAGACCCTTGGAAAAACCTTGGATTGATTGCAACAATATATACTTAGACCGAACGAACCCAAGACAGACGGGGGCCAACTCTTACACAAGGCAAAAGTGTTGGGGAAGCGTGTGTATGGTACAGTGGGAAAACGTTAGTTACACTCACATGCGATTAATAATTTGTATATTCATAGATATATAATCTTAAAGATTATAATACAATTTCATACAATTTATAATCTAAGATCTAAAGAAACTATATCCAAAAGAATTACAAATTCTAGGGTTTTAAAACAGTCAAAACCCTTGGTTTTTCAAAAGTATTGCCTACCTTTTGGCGAATTTCTTTCCCTAAGAAATTATAATGATATTTTGTGGCTATAAATTAGAAGGGATCCCTTTGATTTTAGTTTATAGGTTAATAATACTAGAAACATTTCTATAAAGTCTATAAAAAATATTACAATTATAGCTGCTACCTCATCAAGCATGTTCTCCACAAGGATCCCCAAGTTCTAAGTCGAATCTTTAGCATTTTTCATTCAAAAAAACCTGACTTTTTAGACCAGTTTAATGACTAATAATATACATTGATACATTATAATCACATATATAGTGACTTAGGGGACCTATTTCTGCCTATAACCACTGTACGTACAACCCTTGGCAATGTCTCTACTTTTCCGATTCTTTGAGCTCTTCTGTGTCTGTGTCTGTCCCTGTCCCTGTGTTTTCTTTCGTGTTTTCCGGCACACACCAACACACACTGCACACACCAGCTGTTCTTGTAATTTGGCCCACACGTGACTGTGATTGACTCGCCGCCAGGTGAAAAGTGTTGCGAGGAAAGGAGGTAGGTGAAACAGTGAACGAGGTGTGCTGCCACTGTAATGAGCTTTCCACGGAAATGTGGAAAGTTTAAGGTTGAGAGCGGAGACAGCTGCGACATCAAAGCCAAGTGTGGCGGCGGCCATTTTGGACCCGAGTTATTGTGGAAGGGATTATTGGGGGAAGCGATTGGAGGGTACACAATATACAGGGGGGTATATATTGTTATATATAGATGGCCGATGACCCAGCACTTTGATAATCTGCCTCTCAGATAGCCAGACAGGCGGACATTTTGAATAAATATAAAGCCTATCGATGATAGCAGTTAGTTAAAGTTAATTGGCTTGTGAAGAGATAAGGCTAAATCAAATATAGAAGTGAGTTTTAGATATAAAAACTATCAAATGGCATTGAAATATGTCTCTCTATTATATATAATAGTATTCTGCTGCTCCAGCCGTGTAAACATTTATAATAGAAGAGGGAGAGAGAGAACCTAGTTTTTTATATATTATTTATGATGAAAGAACTCAGGATATTTGTAACAAAACACCTGTTTATAGTGTTTTTTCATTTTAAAAAACGTCTCTAAAAGTATTTTAAAACAAATTTGATCACAAAAAAAAGTCCCTCAGATATCAAAGTTTAGAAAAAAGGGAAAATGTGTATGTTTAAGCTTCGAGTCATCTGGAAATAAGCGTGCCATGACGCAATTAGGTATCTGAAGGGAATAAAATGGAATACGAATACCGAAATGGGAACCATACTTTAGAAAACCAAATACCAAGAGCCATGCGATGACTACATGATGTTTATTTTTGTAAATTCGCTAAAGCAAAGGAAAAACAACAGGAAAAAAAAAAAATAAAATAAAATAAAAATCTAAACAAAGAGCTGTGTTAGGGAATTCATATGGAAAATGATTTTGGTTTCGTGTCTGTCTGTCTGCCTTTCGATTGAATTGATAAAGTGGCGAAATGGAAAAGAAATGCAAATTCCATCAAAGCCCAGTGTGTTGTTCCGTTGTTTGTTGCACGAATATCAATCAGAGCGTTATAAAAGGAAACCTTCCGTTTTCCGCTCTCCCGAAACAACCCTTCTTCAGCTTAGAAATAATATAAAAACCCAAACAAAGGAAAAATCAACAGTTTCGCGAGAGTAGGAGAGTGAGTTCCGATTTCCAGACAGCCACCACTTTTCCTTCCCACGTTCCATCCCGAAAAAACCCCCTAAATTTCCATCAGCTGTTTTTACCAAATTTTTTGTTTTGGTGGGTTCATTGGCTTTACATCCCCTCTATTGTCCCACTCTCTCTCTCTCTCTCAATCTCCTTCCTCCTTTGCTAAGTGAAGAGCACCCGAAAATGTTGTTACTTTTTAATTTCTTCTTCTTGTTTTTTTTGCGTTTTCGTCCCAAACAAAGTCATTCAACCCACGGCAACACAATAACAACAAAATAACGTAAAATAAAACGCAAAAATAAAGGAAGATGGGGAGGAGGAGAAGGAGAAGGAGGAGCAGCAAAAGCAAAAACAATAACAACAACGGAACAACGGGAACGAAAAAAGTCAACGGCTGAAACGTTGGGGTCACTGCTCACAGTTAGCCCCGCTCCCTCTCTACCTCTCGCACTCTCTATGTCGCACTCCCTCGCTCTCACACCTCTCGGACTACCCCACTCTCACTGGCATCTCCCCCTCTCGGACTGCCCCGCTCTCGGACAGTGCTCTTAAGAGCGAATTTTTGAAAATACTTATAATGCGTAGTAAAGTCCACCAAAGAATTTCTACACGGCAAGAAAATCGCAAGATAAATCGGATTGGGAATCTAAATAGCCAGATAAATTGTTATAATATATGTATGTAGGTAATAATTTTATTTTAGTTTTATTTTTACAGAAAATCATAACATTATTCTATTTACACTATTAAATTTACACTATTTAATATTAAATTCCTTTCTTATTACGCTTACAATCTCAAGCCCTCTTTAAAATTCCACCCAAAACTATTTCCTGAGTGTTGAAGTTGTAAATTATATGACCAATGTCTGGCCCCCTCAAGAAAACAACCAGGATATGTTCATTAAAACTCATTGAAAAAGTAAAAAAAAAAAAAAACCAACAAGCCCACAAAGGAGGCAACCAACCAACCGTTCTTTTGCCTTCTCATTTTCTTATCGGAACCAAAATGTGATATACGACCCTGAATCGTAATGCAATAACCCCGGGGGAACTGAAAAATGGGACTGGGATCTGAGATAGTAGACCAGAAGGAGGCATACTACTCGTACCTTATCAGGGGTTTTCGGTTTTCGGTTTCTGGTTCTGTTTCAGTTTCGGTTTTTGGAACGGGTTATCTCGGGGCCCCCGCATAACCAACCGACTGCCATAAATACAAAAATAATACAAAATGAAACATTGAAAGTTGTTACAAAACCAAAATAAATATTATTTAGGTTAAGATAAGCCGCCTTCTGCGGTTTTCTAGGTTTCTTTTCTTATCGGATGGAAAGTTCAAATAGAGAATTGGGGTGGAGGCTACACATAACACATATGGCTTCATTAACACTGCCTGGAAAACCATAAAAAAGCAAATAGGAACGCAATTATTGATGACTTACGTTTGTCCTTTCCTTTGGAGTGACGGTTTTTTAATAAGCAATGTATTAATTTGAGGGAATAACTTGACCTATTTTTCTTTAAATTAGATTATCTCTATTGAATTCTGAAAATCACTTGCAATTAAGGATATACTCGGAAACAAGCGGGCAACTGTTGCTGATAATTATACGTACATGCACATATGTATATATTCCAAATTCGTCGGAATATGGTGAAATTAATAAGGGAGTATTGTGATTCATTCATACGGAAACTGACAAATGCGGGCGTTTCTTTCATTTAAATAAAATCTTTTTTTGATCACCAGCAATCAAGAAAGTCATACGACAGATTTGTGGGCAACAATTGGCCAATTTACAAACGTATTTTCTCAAAAGAAATAATCATTACATGGTGGGATTTGTGTTCTGTATTTTTTCATTACGTCTTCTCTAGAAAGCCAAATATAATTTCAATTTTCTTGATACATTTTCTCTGGGTTAATTTCGTTTATTTCAGACGAAATAACTTGGACATGCAGGCCTTTGAATAAGTAACTTGGCAATGAAAATATTCGGTTTTGTTTACTTTATTTTTGAAGCATGATCAAATATTGAGTGCCTAATTTAATCTTAGAGGTATTAGCTAATATTAAAAATAATGGTTTAAAATAATGGGTTTAAATTTAAAGTAATAAGCCTAATGATAGGAAAGATATAAATGAACAAAAATCTTATCCGTTGTATTTTTACAAGTCCCCATATCTTGCCGAATTTCAGGGTATTTATGTATACGATATGCTTGACTCCTGCATTACAGGGTATTTCCCCTTCTCTTTTCCTCCTCTACCCACTTCATTTTTCGCCGCCTTTCGATCGGACATTTATCGGTATGGCGGTCAGCTAATGAAAGGGGGGGGACAATGGCGGGACAACACCGACAACAACCGTTAGTCCGTTAGGTACAGGTACAGTGTAACATGTTTAATCCGTTTGCCATTGCACAGACCTGCAGACTTCTGCCAAGATTTTCGCTTTGTAATGCGCACTTGGCAGCGAAATGGCGGCGACCGCAGCATTTACAGCTGCTAATTGCATAAGCTGCAAGCAGTCCGCTTTTGTACTATCGTTTAAACAAATCAATGCAAATATTAAATCAATATGGATAAGAGCCACTCAGAAGTGTCGACAGTTTTTAATGTAATTTCCTTTGTTGTCTCGTTTTCTTCTGCGCAAAAAAGGAATGGGAAGCGAAATGAGACGAGAATTTCAAGGATACAGCAAAGTCGGCGCTAACAGTTTCTTTGTCTCCTCCGGCGCTTTCTCTCTCACTCTCTCTCTCTTACTCTCTTGCTCACAGCTGATTAAGAGTGCGGGGGTGGGGAAGGAGGAAGCCAGAAGAGACAACAATAATAAATACTGAAGCGAAAGCAATGGAACGTGAATTGAAATCATTTACTTTGACCATAAAAAGGAGTATCAGCGAAGAACGCACACACACACGCAGATACAAATAAACAAATATAAAAACCTAACACAGAAAGAAATAATTTGAAATATTTATTTCAAAGATACTTTTAGGAAACACAAGCCTTTGTTGTATCTATTTAAAAAACATAACTTATTTTATCTGAAATTCGACTTTGAGCCTTAAATTCTTTTAAATATTCAGAAACTCTTACACTTTTTAATGCTTTCGCTCAGTGCTTACGTTCAATACATAAGGTATCGCCTCTCCTTCTTTGTTTATATAATGCCCCGCATTTCCAGTTTCCAGATCCGCTTCAAACGCAGCGTCTTCTAACAACAGACGCTTTAAAAAAACAGATGAAATATCATCAATATAGCCCCAGAGCTCTCGCATTAAGTTCAAAGCAATTAAAACGCAAGCTTGTCGATTTGGTTTGATTTTGTGCGAAACCCGAAGAAGATGACACCGAGGCACAGAAGGAGAGTGCAATAAAAATGGCCGACTTGACTTACCTTCTTTCTCTTCGCAGCGGAAGATCGTTAAAAGGCACAAAATTTCGGCTCAGTGCAGCGGCAATTTGTTGTTTTGTCGCTAAATTCCAATTAATTCGACATTTTTGCTGTTTGTTTGCTGGGCTGCAAATATTATTGATTTCACTTGCTGTTGCTTGCTGCCTTCACAACTCACACTCGCACGCAGGGACATACACACACACTTGCACACACTCAGCTGTGCTGCTTCTTCTTCTCCCTGGATTTTGCGTCTATATCACACATTGATTTTTTGCGAATCGAAGCACTTGCGGGGCCCTTGATTGAATATATACCGCATATATATTTTATATAACCCACGACGGATGGCCACTTTTCACTGAAATTGCACAATTTTCACGCCTTACTCGGACTTATTTGCCTGCGCGGCTGCTGCTGCTGCTGCTCCGCTTTTGCTGTTGAAAAAAACGGTTCTTTTTCGCTATTTTCGCCTGCACCCACGCTCTGCTCTTCGCTCTTCGCTCTTTGCTCTCCACTCTCCACAATTGCGTTTTATCCTTCGATGCTCTTTCTATTTACCGGAATTGATCGTTCTCAACTTCGACGCCATTGCAGCTCCACTGGCGAAAAAATCGGTGGAAATGCCAGCACAGGTGGAATAATAAGTGCACTGCGGTTGCTGCTGCAGCCGTTGGTGGCGTGGAAAAACGGGAAAGGCCGCGCCTACACTTTCATTGGCAGCATCATCGCATTGCGTTTTCGCCGCGGCTTTCAAGATTCGCATAATTTTCACTTTTTTATCGCGCACAACGGGCCTGCCAAAATTGTTTATTTTTTTTGTTTTCCTTTTTTCGTCCCCAACAACACAGTAGGTAAGAGACTGTGAGACCAGACCAGCAGCAGCTGTGGGTGAGCAAATGTGGCAGCATTGCGGAGCGATGGAAATCCCTACTGCGTGGCGGCATTAAGGCTGTATGACACGGCATTAATTTGTTTAAAATTTAAAATGAAATATTTATTACCCTTCTCCCAGAAATTTAAACACTCGCACCTCTTGATATTTAAAATATTATTTATGTTAAACTTTTCTCAGTTTAAAATGTCATATTTCTTTTTTGTTTATTTTTTTGTAGTCATATTAAATTTTGTTAATTTCCAAGTGTGTTAATTTCTTTTGTGTATTACTTTTTGTTTGCAAAACTACACACGTACATATGATGTAAATATATAAGTCTGCATTGTAAAGCCTTTATATAATACATATACATAATATATATATATATCTATAGGTGTATATAATATTTATTTCTCCTTTTTAAATGTAAATTTTATTGAACCAAATGTTATTTTCTTTTGTGTGTGAGTGTGTGGTACGGAACTTTCCATGTACATATATAATATATATTTTCTCGGCTTTTGTTTTTTAACTCTAACTCTAAATTAAAACATATCAGTTGTGTTTTTTTAGTTGATTTTGTTTGTTGAATAGTTTTTAAAACAAAGTTTGAAACACACTACAAGAGACAGATATAAAGATCCGTTAAAATACGCAACTTACAACTCTTGTTTAATTTTTCTTTTGTTTATATTTTCTTTTTTCTGTGTAAATACGACTTTTTGTTTTTTATTTTTTGTTTCTAGGAAAATATATGTTAGATATATGCATTTTTTGTATGACACCATTTTTGCTTAGCTTAACTTTTTCGAGAGGTTTAAAAAATAAATCAGGAAAATATCTCTTTTTGCGTTTATTGTGCTTTTCTGTGTGTTTGTTGGGGGATTCTGGGAGTGGTTTTTAGGATTAAGTGAGCATAGGAATATGCTAAGAGCTATATATTCCAGCTCACAGTTTGGTTTCGGTTCGATCTCTTGGGGATTTGGGAATTAACTCGTACATAGTTGAGGGGAAACCTTCGGTTGTGGAATACGAAAATCCAAGCGTATAATTAAACTAAACTAATTAGTAACTGTGAGCTATGGAACCCTTATTTTTCACATTTTTACAAAATATATATGGAGACCATAAAGATCAGGAGTGACTCGAGAAAACTCTGAAGCTGTTGAAATCCATTAAAATGTTTGCTAATACTTTTCTGATTTATTTTAGAAGCTTGCTTTCTTTTCTTTCTTTTTTAATAGATTTCTTTATCAATAGAGTTTCCTTCGACTCTCCTCCTCTCTATCTTTTCATAAGTGAGAATCCATGGGTTGTTTCTATATCGATTTATTTAGTTATTTTGATGCGTGGATAGGTAGGGCAGACGATGATCCATTCGTTTGTTCGTTGTGTAATATACATGGCTATACATACAGAATAATGCTAATTTGCTGAACATATTTTCTGCTGGCACTAGACTTGACTTGATCAAGTACATATACAATATATATATTTATAGGGGGAATGCAGCACAGAAATCGCTTGGAATTTAAAATTAAAAAAAAAAAACTCTAAAATAAAATACAAATATTTCAAAGCATACTTCCTTACATAATTTTTAGTAGCTTTCACAGCGATTTCTGTGGCCTTCCTGTTTTATGTGTTGTGTAATTTATGTGAACGCTTTGTGGTTCTATCGACATGTTCCCGGGGTGAGTGATAAAATCCCTTCCTAATCCAGATGGTGTTTCTTTGTTTTTTCAATAATTTAGTTAATAATTTAGCAAACATTTAATACAGGCGCATGCGAGTGACAAAAAATAGAGTTTAAAACTAAAGGCTTTCCAGCAGAGGTGCCACAGAAATTCCTAAGGGTTTTGTTTATTTAAGAATAAATATTTCATTTGAATTTTAAATCAAACCTTCAAACCTTTAGCAATTTCTGTGGCATCCCTGTCTACAATTACATTTCGCTAAGCCTAGACACAGAACATTCAGCGGAACGACCTGAAGCTGACAGATATACATACTTACATATATATAGTAGTTATATATACAAGGGGACAAGGGGCTATTATATTATTAAGCTAGCAATTCGTCGGGCTGCAAGTTAATAACAAAAATAAACACAGAGCTCTTGGGGGAGGACGCTAATACACAGATTTCCACGAAACTAAGAGGGGTCTCTTCTAGTTAACATAGTAATATAATAATAATATTAAATAAAATAATCACAATTTGATGCTGGTTGTTTTCGTCGCAAGTTTTTAAAAAACTCGCTCTCAAAAAACTAAAACTAAGATTAGGTTTTCTCGTTTGTTAATGCCGCTGCTGCTGTTGCTGTTGCTGCTGCTGCTGTTGCTGCTGCTGCATAGCCGCATCGAGCAGTCCCAGCATATGCATGCAGATCATCGAAACGATGGTCAAACTGAACACCATGGCAAACATGACGATGCACACCGGCCACCAGCATCAGTCCGTTGCTGTCTTGCGCATTATCTTCCTGGCAAAGCCAATGGCCGTATCTCAGAGAATCTCACAGCAGCGGCAATAGCGCGGTCGATGTCCACTGGTCACCGCCGGCGGTGTTCCGGGTGCAAAATAGGCATGCACCTTGATATTTGGTAGATGGTTCTGCCAGGTTAAAGACAAAGTTATTCAATTTCTCTTAAATTATCTAATTTAACGACCTACCTTAAGCTTTCGTATGGCGGTGCGGGTGATGAGCTGACAATCGAATAGCTCGATCCGCTGCAGATTGTGGCAGGACACCAAATGCTCCAGCGTTCGGTCTGTGATCAGGGGGCAGTTGTCCAGCTCGAGGACTGAGAGGATCTCGGCGGCACAGCTGCCTGTGGTGAGGTGCCTAATGCCATCGTCCGTAATGAGCTCACAGTGCGAAAGGGTCTGCGGATGAATAATATATCAATTTCTAAGGGTAAGTTAAGGTTTGTAGAGTGATCGTACTAGTTTCTCCAAGCTGGGACACCCGGTGGCAAGATGGGCCAGCGTTAGGTCCGTTATCTGGCTGCACTCTTCCAAATCCATGCGCTCCAGATACTTGCAGTTACGCCCCAGCGCCTGGAAGCCAATGTCCGTGAAATTGCGGCAACCCGACACCTCCAGGGTGTTCAGCTGATGATTGTGCTGCGATAGCGACATGAGCGAGAGATCGGTGAGATCCGCACACTTGGACACGCACAGTTTTTGGAGCTTGTGACAATTGGCAGCCAGTTGGCGGATCGATGAGTCGCTTATGGTCTAAGGTATTGATTGATAAATTAATCTGTAAACATTATAGTTAGGTAAGTAAATATTTACCTCACAGCTATGTAGATTAAGCACCATTAAATCGGGACAGTATTTGGCCAGGCACATTATGGCATTGTCATTTATCTGTTTACAACCTTTACTGCTAAACTTGCGCAGCTTGACGCAGCCGCGGGCCAGCGCTTCGACGCCATTTTCGGAGATCAAATGGCACCAGGACACGTTGATCTCCATGAGGTTCTGCGGAGATTCAGGATATAGTATATATATGCTTATTTCATGCATCTATTAAATAAAAGAAACCTACTGGGCAGCCATCGGATAGATACTTCAAGCTGTTGTCCGTTATGTTGGAGCACGAATCCAAATTAATGGCCGTTAATTTGGAACAATATCTGCTGATGGACTGTGTGGATATATCCGTTATCTTCTTGCATTCGGAGAGGTCCAAGTGTTCGATATTGTGGCAGTGATTCGCTAGAGTTCTGTAAGACAAAGAGGGTTTGTTGGATGAGTATACATAAGGTATTAATAGTTAGATAGATTCTTACCTCACGGACTGATCTCCCACCGACTGACAGCCACGCAGCGATAGTGACTTGAGGAAACCGCGGCATCGCTGCGATATATTCTCAATCACTGGACCCTGTTTTGTAAGTAGAATATTAATTATTATATAAGAAATCGTTTGAAATATATGAATTTATATATGAATCTATATGAAAACATATGAAAAATATGTTTAATAATTTATGTTTCTTTCTAAACTTAAAGAAAAAAGACATTTACATATTTCAAATCACACTTTTTGAGGTATTTTTAAATAATTTCAAATTCCTAGCAATATTGATAGGTTATCATGTTATAAACTACAGATTTCTCTCAAAAATCGTAGTAACAATCCAAAATTTTTGTGAAAAATCATATTTATAATATTTCACAGCATACTTTTGGGCATTTCTCAACAATGTGTAAAATCTCCAACGATTTAAGGATCTTAAAATTTATGTTTTTCTTTACAAACTCCATTTAAAAACTCAAAAACGCAGACATTACGTAAGTAAATAAAATTCTGTTGTATTTAAGAAAAAGTGTTTTAAAACCCTATAGATTTTTAAGTTTTACGTTGATGAATATGAAAGGGAATTTCATATTCCCCTAAAAACTATATAACTTTAAAAAAATCACCCGAAAAAAATCTTGGGGCATTAATAATAATGATTTCAAAACCTTTTCACTTTCTAAACCTCACAATTCTGAACAAACAAACGATTTCCCTTTCAGAACTCACCTCTATATCACGTTGAAAGTCGAATAAATTGATTTTCTGCCAGCTGGAACCATCGAGGGCCAGCACATTCCAATATTTGCATACCTGCGGAAGCACAGCAGCGCAATGAAAAATTCATTAGTACAGGAAAGAATATATATGGTATAAGGGGGGTCTAGTCTAAGTCTGCCAAGACCAAACTAGTTGGTATCCCACTGGGAAGCAGCAGCAAGGCAGTTCATTTACCTGTGCACAGCGACATAGTGAGACCACGTCCAGGTAGGAGAAGACGCGCAGCAGTACCTCCTTTGGCAGTTGTTTGATTAACTCATCGTCCAGTTCGGTGGCGCCCAGGAATGTTTGCTGTAACGGTAACGGAGCATACATGGCGGATGAGCGATGTTTACTTGAATGCTGCTTTCAACTGTGTGATCGGTTTCCAATTGAAGATGTGATATGGCTTAAATAATATTATTAACTGGAAGTGGTTCGGTTCCCCCAAAATAAATATATAGTATAGTATATAAGAGAGAGAGAGAGCTTTAATGAAAACCAATAGATCGAATTGAATAAAAACAAACTAATTGATGGAGGGGAGGAGTCTCGAAATAGGCTAGCGAGGAGGAGCTTGTGGAGATTCTTTTTTCTTGGTGTCTTTATGTACAGTTTATGCTGGTTGGATCAGGCATGATATCATATCATAAATGGTCAGAGAATGGTCAGTGGTGGCAATGGTTCTGTATCTTTTTTTATATGATCTTTTTTTGTGGGGTTTTTTCCCCCTTGATTGATTTTTCTTACTGCCTGTTCTTCAAGCTCGAGCGTATGGTTGTTGCCCAGTGTCCTTTGCTGCTCCTCGGAGGAGCTCATCGAGGAACTATCGCTGCTACCGCTGCCGCTGCTGCTGCTTGTCTCCAGGGTTTTTGGATTGAGATTTGCATTTGGCAAGGTGTTAATTACAGGCGTTGCACTGCCAAATGTGGCCGTACGCCAAATGCTGTTGCAAATGCCACTGATGATGTTGCCGCTGCTGTGATTATTGTTGCTGCTGCTGGTGGTGGTGGTGTTGCTGCTGCTGGTGCTGGTGTGATTGTGGCCTGGATTGTTGCTGGTGCTGTTGTTGCTAGTGTGATTCCTGTTCATGTTGCTATTACCATTTATTTGTAAGCTCTGATTATTATTATTATGATTATTATTGTTATTGCTCTCACTGCAGGCCGTACTGTGCGTGCCACTGCTGCTGCTAAAGCTGGCACTGCCACTGATACTGCTGCTGCCGCTGGGTGGCAACAATAGCTCAATGCTGCCACTCGGTCCACCGCTTGAGACACCGGCTGCCTCCACCACACCGCTGCTGCTGCTTGCCTCACCACCGCCTCCGTTGCTGCTGCTGCTGGCAAACATGCCGCTGAACTTTATCAGTTTAGTTTATTTTTTATTGTTTTTATTGTTATTTCTTTTTGTTTCTCTCTCTTCTCCTGATTCAATTAACTCTTCTTTTTCCGCTGTCTCGCCAAAGTGAATGAACGATTAAAATATTCACAAATTGCGTTCTTCCAAAAGCGTTGCTCCCTCGCACTCTTCTTTCCGCTTGTTTTTTATTTCTTTATATATTTTTTTGTTTTGTATTTTCAATTAAATTGCAGCAGGAACTGGTTGAATATAAAGAAAGAATATATACTTGGAAAAATAGTACTACATTCGGTGGAATTTAAAACGTTTGCTAAACAGGGGAAGAGAGGGAGTGTTTTTTTCTTTTTTGGGACAATCAAGGTCTTTGTGGCCTTAATTGAAATGCGCAGCCCAAAACTTTAAGCTCTTTTTCGTGGCAGAGGGGGGACAAACACCCTACACCCCCCACACACCCCTTTAAATAAACACACACATCACACACACACCACACTCTATACATTGTGCTGTGTGGCATTCAACCTAAATGAAAAGTCATCAGTGGCAATTTAAAAAAGGCAATCGATCGAACGTGTGACGAATTTGAGGAGCGAACAAGAAATAAGTGTGTATAATAAATAATAATGACAATAACACGAGATTGAATTGATAACTAAAGGGTATTATCAGCCACTTAGAGGGGGTATAATAGAGATTTTAACAGTCTTGGTATTTAATTTGAAAGATTTTATATTTTATTTCAAAACAAGAAAGGAAGCTAACTTCGGCAAACCGAAGTTTGTATACCCTTGCAGCTTA
>JAEIHY010018778.1:0-24323 GCA_018904565.1 Drosophila tsacasi
TTTTAAATTTTTATTGACAAAAATTTTTTATTTTTGGCCTATGGGTGGAACCACAGTGCAGCGCCGGGGTAGAATATATGCTGTGAGGGTACAAAAAAAAAAACCTATAGTACCTACTCCAGAGTAAACATATTTTGCACACAGCCAGCCAATTAACGATTGTCTGAGTGGAGGGAAAATGTTTCTCTCATTATAATTAGATGATTGCCCTCACTTCTCTGTCCGTCTGACTGGGCGGCAGACGACTTCTGTGCCGAAACGCTTGCTGGGCCGAGCCCCAGATTTGCCTTTGTTTTGCAAAATGTTTGCATTTTTTACTTCGCACGCCTCGCTAACGAGAGGAGCAATCAGCTGGGTAGCTGTTGGAAATGTGGAAAAACGACGCGAAATGAAACGTTAAAAAGTCAATTAGAAACACTAGTGCTGGAATGCCCTGCATTTGATCTGTCAAAAAGCACGCGCTGATAGAAATACTGCTGGTGTGTTACATGGGTCTTACTTATTTGGTTCTAAAATCAAAGATTTGTTACCATGTTTGACACAGATAAATTCCTTAATTGATTTCTACGCATGTATTTTTATTTATTTTATTATGATTTAAATAAAGATTTCCTATCAGAGTATTGATTTATTTTTAAAAGGATGCCAATGAAATGTATGTTATGTATTGATTCCTTATATGTTATTCACTTCCTCATCAAATTCATAATAAGTGATGTCATTTGCCAAAGTTTCAGCTTTCTATTGCATTATTCCCAGACGTCAAGCTCAGTGAATGAACCATTTATTGCATACAATAAATTGCCAATTTTAATCAGCTTAAAAATGAGTCAGTGTATGTGGGTCTGCCAAAGGAATCCATTAGGAAAAACTACATTCATTTGGCGGCTGTCTAGCAGTCTTTAGAAATATTTTCACATTTTATGTCAAACATTTTCGTTTTTCATTCTCTCTGGCTGGCCTTTCCTTAGCTTTTCTCTCTGAATTTCTTTTGCTTTTTGCGGCAATTAATGACGTTTTTCACCGCACAAATATATTTTTAGACTTGGGGGAAATTCGGTGCCAGTGAGAAATCTTTTCGCTGATATTTTTACAACCTGCAGAGTGGCGGGGGGCATTAAATAAATTTCCGTTTTGGCCATATTCCATTTGCAGTGCAATTCAACTTGGAGCGAAGGAAATTTATTTTCGAAAATATTCTTAATTCGATTTGCGTGTATTTATAGCAGCTAAAAATGGGGAAAATTCTTCAGCTGGATGAAATCATGAAAATTTGACCTTGAATCCCGACTAGCACTTTATTTCAGACCCCCCATAAGGTTCAATCGTTTCTCCAGAGCAAACAGAAGGTCTCCGTTATGGTCAAAGTGGCGTCATGGACAAAATCAATAAACAGCACTCAAGGCGGGCGACAGCTGCAGCAAATTAAACAAAATCGCATTGCACAATTAATAATTAACACTTGTATGTGCGAACGGCGTAAGTGCACACACAAGAGCAAGAACAAGCAAAGCGTTTGGAAGAAGAATTCTTCAGCCACTCGCTGTCGGTTTTTAGGTGGCAAGACCTCTTATCTTATCTCTTTCACCCTGAGATACATTTTCCCGTCTTTTGTTTTCACAGTGTGTCAGTGTTTATGCGACATTTCTTGCTGATTTTGATTAGGTGGCGCAGACACGCCCACACACACTCTCTGCTACCTGCTTATCACAGCTAAAATCGCTTAATTAAAAAGCTCAAAACGAAAAGGAAAAAGCGGAAAAAATAAAAACCTGAGAGAGGTGTGAGCAAAACGGCAGGGTAGCGCTTTTCAATAGAAATTTTCCATGCTCTGGCATTGAATTTGCAGTGGCATATATTCCACAAAGTAGCACATACGTAAGTCTAAATACTTTGTATAGTTCATATATGAACATACAGCAGCGGTCAAGATAACAGAACTGATGATAAGGATACATTTGAATACGAATTTAAAACCTAGACCTTGGAAGCCCACAATCCTATTATTATCTTATGCTTATTTAAGTGACTTTTGGAACATGTTCAACATTTAAACTATAATACACAAAATTTAATAATAATATTAATGGATTCCCGTTATATTTTCTTGACCGAACCTGTTGATAGAGAAATACCTCCGTAGGTGGTGACGCGATAGGCACGGGGTATATTTCATTGAACTGAACGGCGTCTGGCGCTTGTTTCACAACAAAATTTGCATTCTTTCAGCCTTATGTTTCATTACTCTCGGTGTGTGACTGTGTGTGTGTGTGTTTTTTTTTTTTTAATTAGTCAAAGGCTGTCGCATTCGCAGTGTGTCTTGGTCTTAATTATTTAATTAAATTGAGGAAACTGTTGTGACTGCTGTTGTCTCTCTTTGCGCTTAGCTGGGTCTGTTTTCGTGTTTTTCGATTTCGTCATACGGTTTTGTTGCTCTTGACTGCTTTGGGGCCCCCATTTAATAACAATATACGTAGAGCCCAACCTGCAACCAAAACAGAAATCCCCGCCCCGAATACTCATAACACTTGTCGCTGATGCAATTAGTTGTGGGTTTTGTGTACATTGTCAACTAATTTCGTGGCACTTTCTCTCTGCCGCGTTTCTGTCTCTTGTCAGCAATAGGTTAAATTATGTCTTACATAAAAAAACGGAAGCACATGGCCCGAAGAGCTAGAAGTTATGCCAAAAGTGGTAATCAAATTAAAAGAAAGCGCCCGCAGATAAGAAATCTTCATAATTAAAACTGCCTTTTAAAAAAGATGGGGAGTATTGAGAAGATAATTTGGTGATAATTTGTTAAAATTACGGATGGACTGGTTCTAGGCGCTAACTATCTTATTTTAAATATCAAAATTTCTATGGAATAATGATTTAACGTTCTATGAATTGATAAGTAAAGTTCTAAGATCCCAAATTTGAAATATGACTAAGTAAAGAATTTTTCCATTTGGAACTGTTAAAAGATAAATTAGTTATCTAAATTCCTCGGGTAGATTTCTTAAGTTCCCTTCAAGAGATAATTTTAAAAATATAATTTTTAGTCACTATTATTATAAGTTTTAAGCTTTTAAAAATTTAACTTCTTACAATCTTGGCTCGTACAATTTGACTAGTTGGTCCTTGAATATTTCCTAGGCTTTTATGTACATAAATAAATATTTCCTGGAATCTTCTGAGTGAGAGCCAAACCTTCATTCAGTCCACTTCAGGGTAATTCAAGGAAACTTGAATGAGGAACTCTGGTTCTAGTAAGCTCTACTATTTCTACTTTACCAAGAATCATTTCCTTTGACCCGTTTGCAATCAAGTTAATTTCCTAGAACCTTTCATAGTGCTCCTTTCACTCTAGATAATTAAGCGGAATACGACAGAAGCAGCAAGTGCCTCTTGCAGGTGCATCCTTTGGCGGCAGCATTAAATGGAAATGCGTTGCACAAACACGTGTGCACACCCCACGCCCTCGGTTAATAATTGTTCATTGCGCCAAAGGAAAATGTGTTACTTCTCCGACCCATCGTCGACAAGAGCTGCTGACGTAGTACTCTCCACAGTTGGTGACCAAAAATAGAAGTATAAAGTCGTGTCTATTTTTGTGACCCATAAATGCTGGTTGTGCCCCCACCTTGTGCTTTTCCTGCGGCTTTTCCTTTCTGGTTGTGTCAATGTCGCATTGCGTGAGCCGGTTTCATTTAAACTTTGGCGAGGTGGTGGAGGTGCTTCGCGCAGGAGGAGGCGATGGCGCCCCTTTTTATTGAAATTATTTAGCTGGTGTGGTGCGGTGGTGGGAAATTTGCGGCCGGCCAGCAGCTAAGCGGGCTATCAATAAATTGAATCATGCTGGCAATTGAAATTAATAAATGCATTAGCCAGTCAGCTCGAATGGGAATCGTTAACGTCAGGCTGTGGCCTTCAAAGTGGCTTAATACTGTGCGCGATAAGGAAAGCTCGGTCTCATTCATGCCGATGCATCTGTCGGATGCATTCCGCTCTGAGCCGAGCTTTATTAGCTGACATTTGCACAACAAAACCCTTTTTAGGCAAAGCTCCTCAGCACTGCTATCTCTGTACGCATTCGTCCACCCTCTCTTTCTCTATCTGTGCAGCTCTCTCGCCCTCTCTCTATCTAGCTGGTAGCTAATGCTGTTTTTTCTGGATTGGCAAACATCAATCGATAGTTTGGCCCGCCATTGTTTGCCACTCAGCAGCCAGGCTGCAACTTTTCCAATCGAGTTTCTCCAACTTTGTCTTCTGCCTTCGGGGCAGTTTTCTAATTTAATTTATTACTCTTTCCCCATCGTTCATCATTCGCTTGTTAAGTGCCTTGAATGTTTAATAACGCTTTACATGCTCGCCAACAAGTTGCCCAGATTTACGCAGTTACTATTTTCCCAAAGTGACCCAATTCCCTTGGAGATTTCTTCTAATTTCGTTAGCTCTGGCCAAAAACACGGACCCCGTGTGTGTGTGTGTGTGTATATATATATCCTGCGCAGAGTAAACCAAAACAAATATAAAATGCAACCCAGAGAAATGTCGAGTGGGAGCGAAGGAGGCGCGCGCTGGCAGGTTCTTTCTTTCCCGAAAGAACGAGCACCAGCAGCCGAGGCAAGCAAGTAGTACATTTCCAAGCCCACGACGCTGACCACCCACTCGTGACATTTACAGTGTGTTCTCTTCCTTTTGGTGGTTTTGGCACTGCGGGGAAAACTGTACAGGATGTCAATATTAGTGTTTTTGGAAAGCCTGCAAACTTTGTCTTTATCTTATACGAACTTATTTAAATGATGCTGCTCTCCTTTTAGTGACTTCTTTAATTGGCAGTTCTTGGACTAAAATTCCCATTATCTTTTGTTAGCAAAAGAAGGGAACTTTGAAAATAGTTGAACATATATCCATCTATTAGTTATAAGCCTTTTCTCGCAGTGTGTGTGACTGGTGATGATGGTCGTGGCTGCCTTGAGGGCGCACGCTGGGCGGCCCAAGTGCTTACATTGTGCAAACTTTCGCTTCTTCTGCAGCTGATGCTGTTGTTGCTCGCTCCACTGTTGCTGTTGCTGTTGCTGATGGGGCCGGGCCAGGGCATGAAATCTTATAAAACGTATTGTTCCATTTCCTTTCACTTTATGTAAATTAAACAGTGCATTATTCTTTCATATGCACGGATGGGGAGAAGGACGACGGGTGGGTGGGTGCCAGCGGAGTGCGGGATCCATGCAGATATTTGCATTTTGCACTTGGCACATGTGCCAAGTTCTGTCCCCTGGATTTCCACGCGCCCCAGCTCTGTGTTGCGTTACGCTTAACGAGCGGAAGGGTCGGAAAAGCTGTTGCATATGTAAACTTGTTTCGCGCTGATTTGATTGATTCCATGATATCAATACCGGGGACAGGACAGAATAGGACAGGACAGTGTTGTTGTGCATTCAGTCCGATAAGGTCAAGGTTTCTGCCTCCACCCATGGATGTTTCCACAGAAAGTGCGCAATGGGAATTCAGAGGAAGCAGCAATTTGCGTTTATTGCTTTTACTTTATGAGGAATATTCGATTTTCCAGGTACATCCTCTGTCGTAGGGGTTCTTTTTATTCCTGTGCATAGTTAGATACGCCCACAGCATCGGACTTTCCTCAATGATCACCGACAGAAATCAATTTCATGCTGGCAGCTCCGCTGATTTCCCAAGTACTTGTACGTGTACACGCAACATAACGCAGTTTATAATTTTGCCACTAAACTCTGTGGAGCCGCCGAGTAGTGCATGCCAGTAATTTGATGCATTCACCGCGTTTCCATCTCCCGCATTTTCACTGTCATGCCTTGCTGGAGCCGAGGCGGTGATGATGGAAGATTCTCACCGACCATGAACTCGTCTCTGCTGCGCTGCACAAAAGGATTTCAAGTGTGTGTGTGAGAGAGAGAAGAGGGCGCCGTTTACTGCGTAGTTTTTCCACAATTTTTCCCGCTTGAAGCCCTCCTTCTGGCAGCCCCAGCCTGATTCCTTGGACACGTTTCAAGTACGCGTCAAAAAACGAAAAACAGTGCGCAATATTTTCACACTGAAGGAGAGTCATGTGAAGAGGGGCAGAGAGTGTCAGACGGAAATTCTGCTTATCATCATGTCGCTTTGCATTACATAAACCCAAACTAGGGTCCATAAACACCTCCGAACTAAAAGAAAACTGCTGATAAATAGCAGTTAGGTCCAGGAAGCAAAATAAAAAAGTATATACGGAGGGAAACAAATAGCAAAACCAAGCCATAATCACTTAATATTTGCCATCTACTCAATGGGGAAGTACGAAATAGAATGCTTAAATGTAAAGCCATAAAAATGGTTTGTGTTTCCCCGTAACAGCAGTACCACTAATTTTCAATTTTATTGCATTTCTAATTGTAAACAAGCCGTTACGAAAGCTAAAACTTTGAAGCAATCTGAATGTTTGAAAACAAAACAAATTATGGGGTTTTCAAAGTAATCAATCTACCCAAAAAGTCCTAAATAAATCAAAGTTAATTGTGGGTAAATACTTCGATAGCTATTTTAGTATTAGTAGCACAGTTTACCCTAACAATGGAATAAATCCGAAAACAAATTAAAGTTAATAGTTCGATTGCTATACAATCTGCCCAATTAGGTTTCAAAATAATAACAACCTAATCTCTGATAATGAATCTGTTGATAGTGCCCACCAACTTAGATAGACATACTAAAAAGTAAGTGATTATAATTTCTTGTGACTCACACTAAGTAGGTACTATAAGTGAGGGAAATTACAATACTTTCAAGCAATTCTCAACCAAGCAAACAATATGCAAACTTGCACGTAAATGCAACTAAAGAATGCAGAAAGAAATGAAAACTTTGAAAAACTTGGCAATGGGCGAAAGTTTAATGCCACTTTTTGGTAACACACGCTCAAAAGTTACTCTTCTCTCTCTTGCCCCAAACGTTTATTCGTAGCTTATTGATTATGGTTGGAAAACCAATAGACATGCGTCAAAAAATATACTATTGGAGGAGAAGGCCAAGCCAAGAGCTGGTGGCTAGGAGGCGGCTTGTGTTGGTGCCCAAGTGGGTGGGAAAATAATTTTCCCAACTGCTGAGGGTGACGGCGACGGCGACGACGCTTAGTCATTAGATGACCAAAGCGATGACTGTGTTTAGCTATTGGGCGGCAAAAATCTTATAAATGCCAGCAGAAAACAACGGCCAAACACAAAGCAAGGCAAAACAAAGTGTGGAGGAGGCCTGGACAGTCAGGAAAATTCGGGGGAAAATGTATTGGAGTAGCGGCGTGAATGGAAGAGGCCACAAAGCAGCGGACTTGTCTCATTATTTTGTGAGCGGCTGCCCCGGCTATTTGTTATTGTTTTCTGCGATGATATGCTGGGGAATTTCGCCCCGCCACGGCCGCCGTTGCCGAGTAAATAATGTCATAAGGTCACACACACACACATTAAAGGGGGAACACTGTACCGGGGGCCTAATGGTCAGCAGGCATTGTTGCTGTTGTTGTTTTCGGTCATTTGTCTTGGGACGTTTGGGCTGGGCTGGGCTGGGCCGGGCCGGGCCTGGCTGAGCCCCGTTGATGGTTTTATATAAAATAGCATAATAAATGGCCAGCCCAGGCGCAGGCACAGGCCTGTAGATTCGCTATCGTTCCCATATTAAATGTCACCGTGGGGTTGACTTGACGTTGTTTACTCGATGGTGTCCCCGCCCACAGCCAAGGTGATGGAAGCAAAGCAAAAAAAAAAAAAAACAACAATCAAGGGAAAATTCAATTATTAACTGTGCAACGCGTTGAAGAGCGCTGACCACGAATGCAGAAAATAAAAGCCCGTCAATGGCAGCTGTGCAAACTTTTCACTCTCCACTCGCGCACACACACACACACGCCCTCTCTCTGTCGCTCTCCTTGCGGTTCGGTGAGTTCCGGCTGGCCAACACACACATGCGTATTCCGGCTTGCCCGGCCACTGAGAGAAAACTTAACGAACATTTCTTAACAAAAACTATCGAAAAATAATAAAGAATTGTATAAGTAGCTAAATGTGACAGGTTAACATACCTTCAAGCTTTCATAGTAAAGTTGTTAAAATGATTATTTGAAGGTATATTTTTCTCTCCGTGCAGGGACACCCACGCGTCTCGATTTCCATTTCCACCGGCAGGCAGTCAGGCAGCAGCTGGGCCAAGCGAGTTGATCGCATTTACCTGTTTGTCACTCATACGCCGTGTGGTCCCAGCCCGTTTCTGGCTCTTTTATTTCTGCTCTGGCTGCATGTGGGTGTGTTCCGCCGGCGAAATGTGTGTGACATGTTAAACATGTTTTGCTTGGAATCAACTGTGGGCCGCGTCGGTTTGACTTGCATTTGTGCAAATTTGTGTGCCTGTGCCGAACTGGAAACAGTGAACGAGTTCCTCCACAATGTCCTCGAAGTGAAAACTGTGTGCAGTTGCCACACATGTGTGGCATTTTTCCTACATTGAGTGGAATTGAAGTTCAAGCCTGGCCCGTTTGGTTGATTTCCCTGCCATGCAAAACACAAGCCATGCAAATGAATGAGTTTTCCCCTCTCGTGGGCGTGTGTCCTTTATTTGGCTTCATTTCCGTTCAAGATGACAACGCCATCTAGTTTCCGGTCAATGGCTTGTCCGGACTCTCTTTGATTTAATTCAGGCAAATGGGAAATTTAATTTAGCAGAGATGGTTACCGTCGCAGGCCAGCAGAAACCTCCTTGTGCTGGCCAGCAGAAACCTCCTTGTGCTGGCCACATTGCGGCCTCTTCTGCGGCTATGAACATATGAAGGCTTTGGACGAGGGAAAGTTGGGCTGGCGAGAATGGGTTTACAACTGGGAAAATTCGGAACAAATCTATCAATTGGAAGCCAGAAAACCGCTTTCAATTAAATTTAACATGTAAATGGTTTGGTTTCCAGTGTTGCCACCACAGTGACTCTTTTTTTTTATCACCTCTCTGTTATCTGGTGACAAAGAAATCACAGTCAGAGCCATTATCTGCACACACACGGACTCACCTGCAAAGCCCGCGATTAGATAGATACACCTGAACGTTTCATTTTATCGACTGGGAGCTCTTTTTTCGTGCCTTTCACTACGCTGCCAATTTTTGAGTTATTTTCGCGTATAAAACCTATCTTTCCTGCAAACGCTTACGTTGCCCATATCTTCTTTGTTTGCTTGCAGTGCATGTGATGCCAAATATCCATAAAAACCAATAGGAAAGAAGCAACAACAGCGAAGGTCGAGCCGAGGACTATGTGAATGCAGCAATCAAAAGTTAGCCAGCCAGCAGCCCTCTCTCTCAGTGAACCAAATTGATGTGCCATTCAGGAGCAGCTGAAGCAGCAGAAGCAGCAGCGCCAGCAGAAGCGGAGACAGAGGATCACAAGCAGAATCAGAATCAGAGCAACGCAGAAGCTAAGCGAGAGTATTATCAAGAGTAAGGCGCATCGCAAATGCAACAATCCCTCCAGTAAACAATACAAAAAACCAACACAAGAAGCGACGAAAGCGGAAAGCTGAACAGCAACAGAACAGAACAGAAGCAGAGGCAGCAGCAGGTGAGTGCGGGTGTGATGAGTGGGCCTGGTGGAGTCACCGAGCTAATTGCTTGCCCCACTTAATTCCAGTGTACATACAACTGTAACGAATTTAAACCAAATCCAGGCAGCTGAAACACTTCCCGCCCAAGGGTGCCCGTTTGATAGATGCCAAGATAAGTCGTTACCGCTTTGACACCGCCATCACCATTACCCAGCAACAGAAGCTGCTCCAGCAACTCCAGCAACAGCAGAAGGAGCACGCTCTCAAAGGCAAGAAAAAGCACGATCAGAAGTTGCAGTTGCAGAAGCAGCAGCAGCAGCGGCAGCAGTTGCATTTGGTGATTGGCCAGGAAATACACCCGGAATCAGACGCAGAAACAGGAGCAGAGCTGTTGGGCTTAACCAGTGGTGACGAAAACAACTGCAAGACGCCAAACTCAACCGCAAAAGTCGCCAACATAACACATAAAATTTTCGGTTGGCTACGCAAATCACGCAACAAACGGCCAGTCGAGATTCTCAACAGCGATTTCGGCGAAGACGGCGACGAGGGCGTTGGCGAGGGCAGAGGCCAAGGCGCAGGAGAGGGTGGAGGAGCAGCTGCTGCTGGCGGTGCCGGTGCAGCCGATCAATTTTCAGTGGCAAGCGTTAGGAACAAAGCCGGCAAGCTGAATACCACACAGACAGCCACGGAGACCGCCATCGATTCAAACGAACCCAAATCTGAAAAGATGTCATCGGGCACGTTTGTGGATCGAATCGACCCGTTCGCTAAACGTTCGCTCAAGAAGAAGGGTAAAAAGAGTCAAGGTTCCTCGCGCTACAGAAATTCTCAGGATGTTGAGCTGCAGCAATTGCCGCCGTTAAAAGGTAAATACTAAAACATATATCATTTAATTTAGTGCTTAGAACTAGTCTAACGATTCCTGTTCATTTCACAGCCGATTGCTCCAGCCTAGAACAGGAGGAGCTGTTCATACGGAAGCTGCGCCAGTGTTGCGTGTCCTTTGACTTTATGGATCCCGTCACGGATTTGAAGGGCAAGGAGATCAAGCGGGCCGCACTCAATGACCTATCCACCTATATAACACATGGGCGCGGTGTGCTTACGGAACCGGTCTATCCGGAAATAATTCGCATGGTAAATATCGCCTCCATCTGTTTAGCTCTATCTATTATTGTGAATGTGCTCGCAAATATTGTAATATATAATTCACAACTCAACCCACTTAAACAACCCTTCGCGCCTCTATTCTCTGACAGATTTCATGCAACCTATTTCGCACGTTGCCGCCCAGTGAGAATCCCGATTTCGATCCCGAGGAGGATGATCCGACACTGGAGGCTTCTTGGCCACACCTACAGCTGGTCTACGAGGTCTTCTTACGGTTCTTGGAGTCGCAGGACTTCCAGGCGACCATCGGCAAGCGGGTGATCGATCAAAAGTTTGTCTTGCAGGTCAGTGCCTACTTTGGTGCCAAAAATAACAAGTTTATTGAAATGGGGTTTTCTTCTGTAGCTTTTGGAGCTTTTCGATTCGGAGGATCCGCGGGAGCGGGACTTTCTGAAGACGGTGTTGCATCGCATCTACGGAAAGTTCCTGGGACTGCGGGCCTTTATACGAAAACAGATCAACAACATATTCTTGCGATTCATCTACGAGACGGAGCACTTCAACGGCGTCGGTGAGCTTTTGGAAATTCTCGGCAGGTATGTCCCCCTTAGATATTCTTTCTTGTCATTCATAACTAATTAATATTTCTATCAGTATCATCAACGGATTCGCTTTGCCCCTGAAGGCCGAACACAAGCAGTTCCTGGTCAAGGTCCTGTTGCCGCTACACAAAGTCAAATGCCTGTCGCTCTACCACGCTCAGCTGGCGTATTGCATTGTACAATTCCTAGAGAAGGATCCATTCCTCACCGAGCCGGTGGTGCGTGGGCTTCTCAAGTTCTGGCCCAAGACGTGTTCCCAAAAGGAGGTCATGTTCCTGGGCGAAATTGAGGAGATTCTCGATGTGATCGATCCGCCGCAGTTTGCCAAGATCCAGGAGCCGTTGTTCCGCCAGATTGCCAAATGCGTGTCAAGTCCACATTTTCAAGTGAGTGCAATAGAAAAGAGGGTTTTCCCATTTCCCTATCGTTGTAAGGAATATGAGATAATCCAAATTATATCTGTTTCCCTTCCCATAGGTTGCTGAGCGCGCACTCTATCTGTGGAACAATGAGTATGCCATGTCGCTCATCGAAGAGAACAACGCGGTCATCATGCCCATCATGTTCCCGGCCCTGTACCGGATTAGCAAGGAGCACTGGAATCAAACCATTGTGGCGCTCGTCTACAACGTCTTGAAGACGTTCATGGAGATGAATTCGAAGTTGTTTGACGAGCTGACCTCCAGTTACAAGGCGGAGCGGCAGAAGTGAGTGCTTGCTAGTGCGAAGCTTGAAACAAACTTACCAATTGGTTATCTTTTTCAGAGAGAAAAAACGTGAGCGCGACCGCGAAGAGTTGTGGAAGAAGCTGCACGAACTCGAATCGAATCGTTCTACTGGGCGCTCCGCTGGCGGCAGCGCTGCGACATCGAACAGCGCAGCCCCCGCGGCGTCAACGTCCCTGCAGCCACCTAGCTCCGCCGGCCTGAACTCTCATCAGCAGCAGTCGAATAGCAGCAGCAGCGGCAGCCTCTCCAGCGGCGGAGCCGGCGGCGACAATAATCCTGCGACCACAAATGCGAAAATCAAACAGGATGTCAAGGCGGAGAACTAAGCGAGCAGGCGACGCGAGGCGCGCTGGAAACTAATAATAAACCAAGATCAGTAGGAGCGTAAGGCTAACGCGCTATCCGATATCCGTAAATGGCAGAGACAACAACAAAAACAAAAGCAGCAAGCATCTAAAGGAGAAAGAAATATAGTTATACTAAAACACACACACACACATATGCTAAACTTTAAAACAGAACATATAAAACTAAAATGTATACTCGATTGACAAGACACCGACCAAGCCGACCCACCATCGGACGGGAGGGAAGGCTTGGGCGGCTGTTAAAGGAGGTAGAACCGAAATCTGGAGCGGGAGCTGAATCAGATCCCTGTCCGTGGGGCGCGTGTGTGCTTTGTGTGCGTGTAGGAAGCTTGAAGAAATCTTTATAAACACACAAGATACACCCCAAATAAGCAAAAATCCACACACACGCGCGCATACACCCACACACACACATGCAGACACGTATAAATATATATTAAAAAGAAGAAAAGAATAATTATTAATTAAGTTTAAGCGAACACAAGTTGAATAAAGAGAAATCATGTTAGTAAGTGAAGAAAAGAGCGAGCGAACGATGATAACTATAACTGAGGATAGAGGATTGTTGAAGCGCATTGAATATTAACTAAACATATTGCTAACTAGATCCTAGCATAGATCAGCCCACACGCTCACGCACACCAACCACTCACTTGCGAAGCATACTTGCGTTCTCATTCGAAATGTGTAAAATAGTTGCATCCTCGGAATTTTGTTGCTCCATAGAACGGCGTGTCTTAGTCCCCCGATTTCCCACTGAATTGTATATAAAAGATATAAAGAACTGTGCTCCTCCCATCATCCCCCAATCTATCCGGAATTAAACTTTGTTACTTAGCTTTAAGTGTTGCACACTCCGTCAAGACTTCTCGAAACAGAAATTCCAACAATTCCCGCGCAGCTGCACGAAACCGAATCGTTTAGTGACAAAAGCCAATTTTAAGTACGTTGTTGAAGTTGCTAAGCTGCTAAGCGGGCCAAGGGCCAAGACACAGGCAGCCGGCAGATCTATACACGAATAAGAATACAACTAAATACCATACCATAACGTAACGCTGATCTATCTAAATGTATGTAAGAGTGCGGAATATATCAACAATATGTCCCCGCAGCTGGGGAATATGCGCATGCGCAGTAATCGAGAGTAAAAAGCATACAACAACAAATATTGAGAGCATTGTAAAAAGGGTCAGGCTAGAGAAACCAACCAACCAACCGAGAAAACGTTAGTCTATAAAATATGGTTTTGGAAAATTGAGCTAGCGAAACATTTCCAGACACCATCTAAATATCCTTGGCATTAAAGTACATACACACATATATCTCATGGGGAGGCGGTTGGAAGCGTTCGAGTCCTAATAGTTTGCAAATTCCCTTCTGATTATTCTCGATTTTCGATTAAATTTATTTATTTCCTATACTTAGCTTTGTAATCTTCATGGAAATGCGCACAATTGTCATTATTTGAATCTTTTGTCATTGTAAATAATGTGTAGCTAAGGCGACAGGGGGGACAACATTTTGGACCGCTTCCTCACCCATTAACACTCACTCACACTCAGTACACACCCACTTAGAGGCACTCATAGTAAGGAGATATATAAAATTTATATATGAAGTATACTATGCATGTTTGTTCATTCAACTCTCACGACGACGCCCATTACAAAGTATAGAAGCATGCATTATAGGAGCCAACTAGGAGCGGAGACAGAGGGCTAGAGGTAGGAGATAGGACGAGGACGAGGACGAAAGCGAGGCGACTTTCCGCTAATGAATGTCTCCTCATTAGGCGATACCGTAAAAGTTCATATAATATTAATGCTAATTGTGTCTGTGAATCGTGAGTTATTATATACACATATATTGCAAACAAAAAGAAAAAAGCGAAAAAACTACAAAAAGAGGAAAATCTAATGGAAACAAACGTAAAAGTTAGCGTTATTATTAAATATGTTTGTAAAACAATGTCAACAACAATATGCAACTGAGTGCGCAAGGGGGGGAGAACCGTTTAAAGAGCATCCACTAGAGAGTCACCATCGGCTAAACGAGAGATATAAATGCGAAAACATAAAAACTTAACAACCTATGACTAACTACTAAGCAACGTGTGTAAGAAAGTTTTGCATCTTTATATTAGCGTGTAATTAAACGAAGAAAATAGCTAAACAAAGCCCGAAACAAACCAGCAACTGCAATTAGAGCCCACGAAGATCACCTCCATTAAATAGAAGTATAATCAGAGCGTTAAGCTCCCCAGAAGAACACCAAGAACAGGACTATAGACACTTGATGCCTACTTTGTTACGACATTAATCTCTTGACCCCCAACTAGCAGCAGTTCGAACCATAGCCCTCGAATAGCGCACCCATCTCTAGTTAACGTTGATGTTCGCATAGGATGCCAATCAGAGTAATTACAAACAAATGCAAATGTAAAAACGAAGCCAGAATCAAGCAAGCAAACTAATTAGGAATGTTGACGAAGGGAGGAGGCATGCCTAATAAACAAATGAATAAATAAATAAGTAAGACAAGTGGTTTAACGATTAAAGTGTCTCTTCGCTCTATTGTTTCCTTTCTTCTTTTTTATTATTATTTTTTTTTTGTGTGATCAGTTTCTGTTGCACTCTGAGTTAACCTGTTTAGTCCGCTTTCAACTTACACATATGATAACTTTAACTATAGTTTCTATTATTGTATTTATATGTATAAACAAATCGAGCATGTTAAACGTAGCTGAGCTGTAGCTGCTGCTTAGAGCCGGCTGAGCGGAGAGAAGTATAAGCAGAAGCAAACTCGTTAAGTACTTTTAGAGACGAAACCTTGTACTAAAAAGTATACTAAAATAAAGTCGCATTAACAACGTTGCAAAAAAAAAAAAAAGATTAAGAAACAAACAAAAAATACAAATTAAATGGAAAAGCAAACAAAAACCAACAAACAATAAGAGCAAAAATAGTTAAAGCGCTTAAACAATATAAATACTACGGATACTAACAATGAAAGGAGCGTGGAGAAGGAAAGGATCAGAGGGAAGAGGATAAATATATATGTGAATTATGTATTTTCTTATGTTCTAGACTTGTAAAAAAACAACCTATCGTATATATGATACACGCTATTATTACGTATGACTTTGAGTTCTTGTTCTTTAGGACGACGGTGTGTGCGAGGTTTTCAGCGGTTTTCTTTGGGTCGAAGGCACACACTGCACTACACTCGCCCGGCCACACACTCACTCAGACACACTCACACTCACCTCCACAACCACAACCCCACACTCACTCACACACGACTAAACAAAATCTTATGCTGAGAGTAAATATAAAGAGTAAATTATAATTACACAAAACATAAATGGGAATAAATATATATATAGGTATATACATACATATATATAAAAAGTATATATACATGAGCATCAGAAGAAAACAAAGGTTTAGTTGATTGCTTCGACAGCAAAAGTATGCGAAAAAATATTTAAAAAAACAAAAAAACAAAATAAAAACCAGAAACTAAAAGCATGGCAGCAGAAAATGATTTGAAACGGCAAGGCGCAGAAGAAAACAAATATTTAGCTGCAAGCAGAATTAACCAAAAATGAATAAAAACCAAGTAAAACATTGAAAAAAACACACAAACTGAATGAATGAGTATGAGCAAACGGAGAGAAAAGAAGCAAAGAGATCAATCAACAATAAAAAATTAATTAATAAAAAATAAAACACAAAACTGGTTTCGTTTTGAATTGGGAACGACAACAACAACGTATTTCAGGAATTAATCGCTTAAAAACTTAAAAACTTTAGGGAATGGGAATATCAGTGCAAATGTCGACGGCTACGTGTTGCCCTAAATCTTAAATATTAGCATGCAAAATTAAAAATCAATAATTGGCAGGACGTAGGAAATTTTCACACCTCACAAATTCATAGATTTTAATTTGGTTTTCTTTACCTCATTAAAAAAAAAATGTGCTTGACCTAAGGGCATCCTAAAATCCATATTTCTTGAGATGCATTCCTGCATTGTGAATGCAAGGAACGGTCCAGAATGCAGTAGCGTCTAAACTTCTGACTGTAATTCTGAAATTCTCTAACTAATATCAACTTTTGCGAGAAGATAAAGTTATGTGTGAAGTTTAAAAAAAATTAAATATATAAAGATCATTATTCCTTAACTTAGTCTGGTCAAAAATATGGAATAAAGCAACTTAAGCTGGGAGCATGTTAAATTAGCTTAATTAAAATTCTTTACCTTCCGAAAATAAAATTTTTGCATATTTCAGCACTCAGCTTTTGTTAGCAAAAAAGCTAAGAACGCAGCGAGCTTTGCGACAACGCCACAAAAGCTATTGGCGTTGCAGTTGGTTCGCTGCCGTCGTCAGGTGCAGTCGGAAAAGTCGCGAGAAAAATCAATTTTTTAAATTCCACCCTCGCCGAAATTATTTTTCAGTGATCCTCCATGAAGTGGGAGAACTATTGCGACTTTGTGGCCGGATGTTTCGGAGGTGAGTGTAAAGCTTCGGCTTGGAATCGGTTCCGCGAGCATCCCATATTCGGTCTTGTCTAGGAATGACGCAATGCCAAAGCCAGATGATGGTGAGCCAGCCACTTGTTGAGAGGAACAGCCCCAGCGGCCAATGGGCGCCACGGTCAAGTTCATGAGCTGCGGCGCCCCTGATCCCCAAGGCGTATTTTTGTGCCGCCAGAGAATTTTTGGCAAGCAGCATGCAGCGGCGGCCGTTCAACATGAATTTGTTAATTAACTAATTTATGTATATTATTATTTTGATTCGATTCAGGTGCCTGCGGGGTGCTGGTGGCCCATCCCCTCGACACGATCAAGGTGTGGCAGCAGGCCTCCAACTCCTCCGTCATGACTGCCGTCCATCAGATCTACAGCAGGAACAATGGGGTAAGTAAGAAGGAGGGTTACATCTAGTCAGAGTTTTGGTAAAATAGGTAGTTATATATTTTAAATTTTCAACTATTTGTGGTTTTGCAATGAGCTTTCTGCTAAAGATAATATCTTTTTCAGTTTAAAGATCTTTAGATTTAAAAAGCAGTTTTTGATCCACTGACTAGATGTAATCCTTGAAAGCTTCGGCTGGGAGGAGTTACTGGGTTTATCGGTCGGCAACGCCTTAAAGATCAACGGCTTTTACAGGGGCATGTTTTTCCCATTCATCTCGACTGGAGCCATCAACTCGCTGCTCTTCGGTATCTACGGAAACCACCTGCGCCAGCTGAGGAAGGTGTGCCACAGTGACTACCAGCGGGAGCAGCTGGAGTACCACAACATGTTCATGGCGGGATCGGTGGCCGGATTTGTCCAGTCCTTCATAGCCTGCCCAATGGAGCTGATAAAGGTCCGCCTGCAGACGGCTTGTTGTGGGTTTACTATAGGTGTTTCCATTCAGAACATGTAGCTAATGTCTCAAACTCCTCCCCAGATTATAATGACTATCTGTACGGCCAGCGGCGGACAGCCTTTGGAACTTTTAAAAGGATACTCAAGACTGACGGCATCTCCGGTCTATATCGCGGTCTGCTGCCCATGATGTGTCGGTGAGTGTTTTCCCATAAAAAGTGAGAGTTCTCGTGATCACTGTGCCCTTTTTTGCCTCGCAGCGACGTTTTGCCTTATGGAATCTATATGCTGGCCTACCGCCAGAGCGTTGACTACCTGGATGAACGGGACTTTGTGCGACGGCGACGCAGTCAGGCGGACGGATCAAGTATAAATCTGCTGGTGACCACACTGGCAGGAGCCTGGGCGGGAGTCATCTCGTGGGTGTGCGTCATTCCATTCGACGTGGTGAAGACTTTGATGCAAGCGGACGAGAACCACAAGTTCCGGGGTATCTTCCACTGTGTGAGAGTCAACTACAGAGCCTACGGCTGGCGGAGTATCTTCCGAGGCAGCTGGATGCTGGTGGCACGGGCTATTCCCTTCAACGCCGCCACTTTCCTGGGCTACGAGTATGCCCTGGAGTGGTGCCAGCGGTGGAATGGCACCTACGTATGACCCAAAGTCAAGTCTAGCGGGGACTAAGAGCTTTAACTAGTTTGTATGCTGTGACCATTGATATCTACTGAAATAAGTGTGATTGAACTTTAATAAACTACTTACGCTTTTTGCTATATTGTACATATGCTGATACTGTTAAAAGCTTTCACTAAATTTTATAAAAATTTTAAAATTGTGATACTTAAAGGCACCACTTCCTTATAAAGGCGATAAAAAGAATACAAGTTTTAAAATGCACAAATATGTATACTAAACCTTTAAACATAAAAATATACATAATAAATTGTTTAAAAGATAAAAAAACCTAATAACGTTTTTATTAAAAATATATTGTAAAAAACTGGCAAATAAGAAACTGTAACGCATTAATTATTTATTAATCTAGATAATTTTTTATTTGTTTTTAAAAGGGTTTCGACGAGTATTTTGTAAACGTAGTTTAGTCTACTATATAATTTTCTAAAATGTAGTGTCTGTTTAATTTTATTTTTGTTGTTTTTAATTTTTGGGAAATGGAAAATTGGAAAAATTTATGAAGTTTTGAAAGGTTTGCTTGCGTCTAACAGTCTTGCCAACGCGCTGCCAGACTTCTCGGTCAACAGCCTTTGGCGTTGCCAGACCTTTGAATCTCAAGTTTCGAAAGATATCAAATAAAGTGATCGATATTTCGATATTTGGGAAAACAAAAAATCGTGATATGTACCATCTTCAGAAAAATATCGATATATATTATCAACAACTATAACAAACAACAGCGTACGGACGGATAAATAAATAAATAGATAAAAGTATACAGCGTACATCGCGCGGATCACGCTTTATTTTGTATTGCGCTGCAACGGACGCGAGTGCGTTTAATGAGGCGTGCCAAGTGAATATTTGCATGTGGCCGAAAATCACATCAGCTAGCAGCACATAGATACCGAAATACACAAAAATGAGCGCTGCGATGTGCGATGAGTTCCGAAAAGTGTTTCCACAATTGTGCAAGTGAATCGACGTTGAATTGCGAACAATTATTATTGTTGCCAGTACATGTATTAGTATGTGCAGCGGTTTGTGGCGGCGGGCAAAGTTCGCACAGTTCGCGGACAGGAGGTGGCAAACGCTCGAAATAACGGTGTACAGGAAGGCGAAGAGAAAAACAAACTGAAAAAGCAGAGCGAACGGGCGAGGAATAACGCAACAGAGTGAATAATCAAGTGCTGTCCCCTTTGAAATCCTCCTCCTCCCCGCCTTCCATCCTGCCTTCCTTCCTTCCCCTACGAAAATCATCCCAAAAACACAAATTACGTGGCAAGTGGTCAGGCAAGAAGAACAACAAACGAAAACCTGCTGCTGCAGCAAGTTTTGGAACGTTGTTTTTGGTTACTGTACGTCGTGCCAAGCACGCCCACCACCCGCTCGCCCCCTGCGAAGCAATCCAATTGGAAGCTAAAACAGGAGTAGAAGAATCCAATAGAGAACGGCGATAGAACCCACCACCGGAAATGTCGTCGCTCAAGGTCGCTGTGAGGGTTCGCCCCTTTAACACTCGGTAAGCTCACAAATTCCAGGCTGGCCACGGCTACGGGATTAAGGATTAAAATAATGGCACAGGCATGGGGTCCTAGATGGCTTTATGATTCGTTTCTTCAGGAAGAAAATTAAAATAAAGCAGTTTCAAAAACATATTCAGTGTTAATTATTCTTTATTTACTGACTTTAGGTTACTTTAAAAACTTGTTGGCTTTAAAAGAAGGAAAGAAATTAAGCTTAACAATTCTTCGTATATAAAAAAAACTCAGTGAAATCGAAATATTTTACTGCAGAGTAATTCTTTAACAGAGTATTATGAATCTAACTAACTAAACATCACACTATCTCAATCCATCTGTTTTTGTCTTTGAGATATCATTAACTTCCTTACTAATCTTTATGTTTTGGTGGGATTTAAATGTTCAATGTTATATATTTAAATCTTATAAGAGTTTATAAGGATTTGCCCTTTTATTATTTATGTTTTCATTATTTAAAATACTCTATTATCTTGAATATGTGTACCTGTATTGAGTCACTAAGAAAATATTTGTTTCATTAATTAGATACTACCTGTTAAGTACTTAAAGTCAAACAAAAATTGACTCGCAAAGTTTGTTCACTGGTATTTTTTGTGTTATTAATTTAGTCAGCATTGTGTGTTAGAGCATGTTTGCCCAGACTCGTGATAAGGTGGATAAAACGCCCCTCAATGAGGCATTGGAAAATGTGTGGCGCAATTTAAACAAGACCGAAAATAGAATAGAAAGGGCTCTCTGAAAACTCCACGTTTTTGGTTAACTAATTCCCGAACAAAAAACTCCAGTAAAAATTAAAACATAAAAAAGTCTGAGTCTGGCACAATGTGCCTACTTAAAACCACATTAAACCGACGAGCATGTATTTTCCTACAAACCTCACCTGATGACGATCGTTAACTATTTTTTGTTGCCCCTTGTATATTTTTTTGTGTCTTTATCTTGCCTATCTGGCGGAGCGGTCATTGCTTTTGGCACAGTTACTTGCGCATAAAGCCAAAGCGGCGAAACAAAAGCAGACGAAAAGGCCAGAAAGAAGCGAAGAAATTGGCAGAAAGAACAAGGAGGCACAGACAAAGAGAGATGGAACCCGTAATGATGTCATTCATCTCGGGGGTTCGATAAAAGATTCGCACTCACCTATACACACATGAGAGCTGTCTCTGGGTTCGGGCTCTTTGTTTATAGGTTTCCGTGTGTTAATTGTCCATGAAATAAAAAACAACATCATCCAGTGGCAAATGCGGTAATTATAATGGCAAAAAACTAGAGCTAACTCCCTGACTAGCTCGTGACATCATCGCTTTGGCTTAGACTTATGCAAAGCAGCTACTTACAGATACAGTGAATGCTCAATAAAGAGATCCGACATAGCGATGGGAACCTGAATAGTATTTAGTTTTGTAATTTACAGGCAGAACTACTAGTTTTCCTATATATAAAGATAAATCCAACTGTATCCAAGAAGATATTAGATACATATCTCATATGAGAGTATCCATCTTTATAGAGATCACACTGTTGCTGTTTTTTGCCCGTTTGTTTAGCCTCCGACGGACATTTTTAGCACATATTTCCACGGCTCCTCCGTGGACATGCAAGACTGACTGACTCTGCTCGTAGCCTCCATGCGAAAACAAAAGCAGAAATATACTATAATTACGTATACGACGTATGTATGCACCTAAAAAGCGAAAAAAAAGGAAATTAATTTTGATTTTGGCACGAAAATGGGCGAACAAGTTCCATATCTCATCGCTGCTCCCATGACTCAGACCAGACCGAAATTTGTGGCTGCCGCATAAATGTTTAATTGACGAATGAATCAACGCAGCAAGAGAACTTCCCCCCAAAGGGTGGGGATGATAAAAAGGGGAAAAGACTCGGCAAGCAAGCAAACAAAGCCCTCGTTGAGGCCGCTCTCTTTCCATAATCTTTCAGCTCTCTCACATCGGGCCAAAGATTAACGAATTAAAGCCACTCAAACGCAATGAGCACTGAGCCGTCTTGAGTTTGGAAAGGCGAACTGGAGCGGCGTATCAAGCCGCTCTATGGAGAAAGAGAGGAATGACCTAAAATTGTCGCTTGAAATGGGACAAGGCACTGCTTGCTGCAGTCGTGAAGGAAATGGAGCAGCCAAGTCGATTCACAAATACCCTTTCCTCAGGCAGAAGAAGAACATATGCTTTATTATAAATTAGGAATTAAGATTTTACAATTTCTTAAGGTCAACAGATACATTTTTTATTTGTAATTAAATACTATTATTTCAGGTATTGGTAGTACACATACAAACCCTATTATTCAACGTCCAAATTAATTACGTTTCCAGAAATTGCTTTTGGAAGATAATTATTCCCTCAACTCTCCCGAAAATCTCATAAAACGTTTATTGCTGCTGTGCTGAGTAATGCCATTTAGTAAAAATTATAATAACAGTCATGTGATCTCGCACTCTCTCTCTCTTTGTGTATATATTTTCAAATGTCTGCCTATTTCGGCTGTACTAAAAGTTACGACCCGTATATAACAGATTTAGTATAATTTCTGTGGCCGATATTTCTCCGAATAGGGTGCCATCAGGGGTCTTGTGTTTATTTACACGCGCCGTCGTGTGTGTTTTTCTTTCAGTTTCAGTCCATTTCCGAGTGTGGGTGCCCCTATGAACTCCAGCCAACCGGTTCGGTTCCATCTCTGAACGAACGTTCTGTGCCCAGATGCCAGTTTTTCCTCCCGCCTCGGTTTTATTTGCGCCGCTTTTCCTTTTGATGTTGCAATCAAGTCTTAGTCCGTTTAATATTCCCCACAAACCGGATTTTCTTTTATAATTTGTAGCCAGCGAGCAGAGCACACTGTCGTCTTGATCACAGGGCAAACATGTCAATTGGATTGCATGGTCTGCCGGCATGCCTTCTTCCACATATTTATTCTATTTCCACTCGCTTTCCCCTGCAACGCCCCCTGACTTTTCGCCATTTGTTCGGGTCATGCAAAAATCGTTAATAGGAATATTTATGAGCAAGCTCTGCGGGTCTATTTATATTCCAACACAAAGAGCCCTGAAAAGAGCCCAGAGGTGTTATGGTAGAGAAGTGGCAGGGAGGGGTAGTATTTATTATATAAAATATTAACAATGGGTCTTGCCGCAAAGTCTGTCAGGCGACCGGCTCTCAGTCATCATGGACGAGTAATAATAAATGCAAACGTAAATAATAATTTGCCCTTTTCCCTTGCAGCGAAAATGACATGGACGCCCAGCTCATCGTGGAGATGGAGAATAAGAAGACGCGTCTGCTGAAGCCCCGTCTGCAGTCGATTCGCGATGCCGGTCGGGACAATCATCATGACTTTACCTTTGACTATTCATACTGGTCATTCGACGCGGAGGATCCGCACTTTGCCACCCAAGAGCAGGTGTACAGTGATCTCGGCAATGACGTCGTCGATTGCGCGTATGAAGGTGAGGCAAGGGCTAATGGGTCACACGATGCGGTTACCCAATGGTGCCGCATTAAGCCCCAGCTAATAGCTCAAGTCTGGGTCTAGGCTGTGGGGCCGTGTCACCCACATGAGAAGTTCACTAAGAAAAAATCCAGACACACTGACGAAAGGAGGTTTCATTTCGTCAAAATAAAAGTACTTGTTTATTTTAATTTTAACAACTATTCCAGACTTTTCAAAAGGTGACATTTGGTACTAGTTAATATAATAGATCTTATTGCGTTTATTTTAGTCTTACCTATTTTATTTTCCGTGTGCTTTTTCCATTAGCCCCATGCCGAGAGTGTGTGTCTTTCATTCTGTTTTCTTGCACTTACGGGTTTGTTTACATTTTCCCTGTGCGTCTGCTTATTGGCTTTGATATTGGGTTTTCCTTTTGCTTCCCTCTCGTTTTCCAAAAAATTTGCTGCTTTGTAAACAACACGTTGAGGCTCTAAAAATAAAAGCAGGTCCATTTACCGAAACCCACACAACTCGATTATTCAGCCTGAAACGCTCCATTGCCGACTAATTATAGTGAAGTATTTAAGTTTGTATGCAAGTAGGTGCAGTTAGCAATAATCATGCGAACTTCCTGCAACCGGAAAAAGGCCCATCAAGCCGGTGTATAGTAAACAGTAAACAAAAGGGAAAGGTTATATTTTAAACAAAACTGAAAATTTAAACTGCATTTCCCAAGCGTTTATTATTATTACACTCAGCTAGGGTATTTAATACCTCGTCTAGGCTTAACATTGTATTTCATTGCAAAAGCCATTCAGAAAGTAAGGCAAACAACAAACTTTCGCCCACAACTCGAGACGCCAAGCGAAATGGAACAGCTGTTTCAGCTTGTCGTGGT
>JAEIHY010018781.1:0-18130 GCA_018904565.1 Drosophila tsacasi
CCATGTCTCAAATTATATGAAAATATGTTGAAAATTGGCTAAGTAATAATTTTTTTTTTTAAATTTTTCCGATCGTTCCTATGGCAGCTAGTCGTCCGATCCGGCCCGTTCCGATTTATATAGAAGTGAGAGCATATATATGACTATCTGCCAAGTTTCATTCAGATAGCTTCAAAACTGAGAGACTAGTTTGCGTAGAAACGGACGGACAGACGGACAGACAGACGGACATGGCTAGATCGACTTGGCTGTTGATGCTGATCAAGAATATATATACTTTATAATGTCTCTTACACTGCGTTGCAAACTTTTGACTAAAATTATAATGCCCTGCAAGGTTATAAAAAAACAATACTGAAAACGGTCGTTTTTAAGAAGGATTATGCATTGTGTACGAACGAAACCTAAAAATAGAAGCGGGAATTTTTCCCTCGCCAAAAAGCGTAGTGCTGTCAAAGCATTGAATACGCGCTCTCTATATAACTTTATAATCTTTGGTTAAAGTTAAAAATATATTAATTTGTATTTATTTGAATAAAAATATTAAGGCCCAGGGATGGCTAGTCCCCTTGATTCTTAACCCCCGCATATTCGTATCGCCTACTTTTTCGTGGGATACATACACTATTTTCTGGATACTTCAGTGGAGGTTGGCATCACTGACCCAATTAATCGAAAAAGGCAAATATTAGCGACTAGTAATAACGTATCGCAGTTCATTTAAGTTCAAACCTTTGACAGTGTCGGGTCTAATCTTGATAAGAACGTATTGCAGTTCATTTCACTTGAAACTTTTGATAGTGTCGGATGTAATCTTGATTTGTGCAATAAAAATTTAATATTGCAATACAATTAAAAAGAAATAACAATTCAAATAATAAATCTATAAGATGGGAAAGAAAAATAGTGAGTTGAATTAATAAATAAAATACAAATAAACAAATTACAAATACTTGGAATTTTCTAGAATATAAGCCGCGTGAAGCGAAACCTGTGGAATCTGCGCCCACACAACCGCAAGGTAAGTATATTTGATAGATAAGTCGAAATTGATTAAGTTTTTTAGGGGAGTCACCACCTTTGTTTTGTGCTATGATGAAATTCGATAAGCTTTTTGGGTGATGATTCATCAATAAGGAAATAAATAACGGGTCAAAGGTGAAGAAAGGAAGCTAGACGAATTTCCTATTTAATTTTTTCTCATTTTAGGTGTTAATTTTTATTTTTATTTATTAAATCCATTAAAACAAATAAAAAATAACATTATGATCAGTTATTTTTTAATTGTTTTAATGGATTTAATAAATACAAATTAAAATTAACACCTCTATAAACAAATATTTTAAAGGCTCAGGGTTTTCTCGTTGAAACTAAACCGATTTCCCGTTCACTAGATTTTTGTTTTTACTTTTATTTCTTTATTTATTTTATTTTGAAATCGACGCTTGAAGTTAGCGCTCAGGCGGGACAAAGTCCATCCATTAGCTCTGGGAATGCTGGATCGTCAGGCCGCCAGCAGCAGCAGGGATCTCAGGGGGGTCAAGGAGGCAGCGGTCAGCAGGCAGGGCGAAAGGAGCAGCCACTTGGACAGGCCCAACCGTTGAGCACTCAGCCGCAACAGCAACGCCTACAAGGACAACATGGCAGCTTCCACCAAGGTGGCCCAGGATCGGGCGGTCAGCAGGGCAGGCAGCAACCGCGCGGGCAACAAGGAACCCAGCAACAACGTCCACAGGTACAGCAAGGACAGAAAGGTGTGTACCAGTCGGGGGGTCCACCTCAGCAGCAGGATGCTTCTCAGCAACGCCCACATGGGCAGCAGGGACATGGTCAGGGCGTATGGGTTGACAGCATCAAACGTGGAACAATTGGCAAGCGCGGCCAGGTGGCCGTTAACTATCTGGAGATTGACATGAAACAAATGCCGGAAAGGGCCTTCCACTACGACGTGAAAATCCAACCGGAACGTCCCAAAGAGTTCTACAGACAGGCATTTGAGCAGTTTCGCGTCGACCAATTGGGCGGTCTAGAGGTCTCCTTTGATGGCAAAGCCTCCTGCTATTCGGCGGATAGGTTGCCAACTAATTCCCAGAATCCGGAAGTAATTGTGAGTAAAAATTAAGCCTTTTTGTGGTATGATATAAGAACTCTCTGGTTGAAAACTTTCCAGGTGAAAGATAGCCAAGGCCGCAGCCTGCACTATACTGTGGAGATCAAGGAGACAGCTGATTCCGTTATCAACTTTAGTCCCCTAAAGAGGTAAGAGGAGATCTCGAGCAGGGCGATATGATATGAGTTTTTAATCAAAACATTCGCAGCTATATGTCAAAGAGCATCTGCGAGAAGCCCATGCGGGAAATGCAGTGCCTGGAGGTGGTGCTGGCGTCTCCGTGTCACAGAAAGGCCATTCGGGCTGGTCGCTCCTTCTATCCGCCTTCAGCAATGGGGGATCGCATGGACCTGGGCGGCGGATACGAGGCATTGGTGGGCCACTTCCAGGCCATCGTGCTGGGTGATCGACCATTGCTGAATGTCGACGTGTCGCACAAGTCTTTCCCGATTGCCATGCCGGTGCTGGAGTGGTTCCAAAAATATGGCCCAAGAGACGGTATCATAGACCGGAATTCGCGCCCCTTTATCGAGTCGTTTCTAAAGGGCCTCAATGTGGTGTATAAGCCACCAAAATCTTTTGCAGCCACTTCGCGTTGCTACAAGGTAAATGGACTTTCGCAATTTCCGGCCAGCAGCGAGAAATTCCAGGTGGATGGCAAGGAGACCACCGTAGCGGACTATTTCAAGAATCGCAACTACAAGCTTAAGTTTCCGGAGCTTCACTGCCTGCACGTTGGCCCTCCTGCCAAGAATATCATGCTACCCATCGAGCTCTGTGACATCGAGGGAGGTCAGGTTTTGAGGGTGAGTTGTTTGTGAGTTCTCCATTCTGCTTCTATTTACATTTATCTGTCTCGCAGCGCAAAGATCACGATGCTCAAGTTGCCAAGATGATTCGATTTGCCGCCACACCGACCCAAGACCGCAAGGTCAAGATCATGAATCTGCTGAAATTCTTCGAGCACAACCTGGACCCAACCATCAGCCTTTTTGGCATCCGGATCGCCAACGATTTCATTGTGGTCAACACCCGCACCCTCTTACCGCCGCAGGTGGAGTACCAGGGAGGCAAGTATTGCCCGGTTAGGAACGGATCCTGGAACATGAACAATATGCGGTTCCTTGAGCCCAAACAAAAAACGCACAAGTGGGCGATCTTGCACTATCAAACCCAGCGCGGCTTCCAGATGCCCTTCAACCAGGTGGCCCAATTTGGAGAGGAATTCCTTGCCGAAAGCAAGAAGGTGAACGTTAGCTTGGAGAATACGCCTAAGATACTTAATTTTAAGGACGAGCGTAGTCTAGACAATTGCTTCGAATCTCTAAAGAGCCATTGTGATCTGGCCTTTGTGATCTTGCCGCAGTTTGGAGTCACTTACGCTGCCATTAAGCAGAAAGCCGAACTGCAGCACGGTATTTTGACGCAGTGCATAAAGCAGGATACCGTAATTAAAAGGCTTAAGCCGCAAACAATCACCAACATCCTGCTAAAGGTCAACTTTAAGCTAAACGGCATTAATCACAAGCTAAAGGATGAAACTACCCTGCAGATGCCAGATAATGTTATGTACCTGGGCGCCGATGTTACGCATCCGACGCCGGATCAACGGGATATCCCCAGTGTGGTGGGCGTGGTCGCCTCTCACGATCCCTATGGTGCTGCCTATAATGTCAATTATCGCCTGCAGCGCTCCACTTTGGAGCTGATCGAGGATATGGAGTCAATAACGATGGAACATTTGCGTGTTTACCAGAAATATCGCAATGCATATCCCGATCACATTATCTACTATCGGGACGGAGTGGACGATGGCCAGTTCCCGAAAATCAGAAGCGATGAGCTCGGAGGAATAAATGCGGCGTGTCGAAAGGTATGCCCACATGGTCAATCTTGAAAAATTATGCAGTGTCATGTATATTTAATAAATTTACTTACAGATTGGCATTGCACCAAAGATTTGCTGCATAATTGTGGTGAAGCGTCACCATACCCGCTTCTTTCCGAAACCGAAGCCGACGCAGTTCAATAATTTCAGGATAGACTATAACAATGTGGAACCCGGAACAGTGGTCGATAGCACCATCGTTCATCCCAACGAGGTGCAGTTCTTCATGGTGAGCCACCCGTCCATTGGCACGGCCAGGCCTACGCGTTACAACGTAATTGAGAACACGGGCGAACTGGATATTGATCTGATCCAGCGGTTGACCTACAACCTCTGCCACATGTACCCGCGCTGCAATAGTTCGGTTTCGTATCCGGCACCGGCTTATTTGGCTCATCATGCGGCAAAACGTGCACGTGTTTATCAGACTGGGTACGTTCATGCATTGTTCTTAGATGTTTACTAATTTTCAATTTTATTACAGCACTAAAACTTTCAAGGACCGGGAGACTGTGTCGAAATTTAAAGAAACTTACCCAATGTACTTTATCTAACCATTGAACAATTGAACTAAACTCATTAGTGTAATGCTATAATTTGTATAATAAATAAATAACATATAAGGCGTTTCAAACGCCATAGACAACAATGATATTGTATTATTTAAATTTCCGTTACATTTTTAAGTCCTGTTGTTACACTTACGTAGTTTGATTACGTTCTTTTAGTGTGAACAGCTGTCGTGGAAGAAGATTTCCCGTTTCAGGCGAATTCCAGCACCATAAGCGCTAAATTGACCAACGGAAGGTAGAGTTGTCGTATATGTAAAAAAATATCATATCGATGATATTTTTTGATCAAAATAAGAAATAATAATAAATCAAATATCGTAATTGACGTAGATAAAAAATATCGAAACATCAAATAAAAATATCGCTATTTCGAAACAAAAAATCGTGATAAAAATATATCATCTTTAGAAAAATATCGATGTTTTGATATATTATCAAGATACGGTTACTTCCAGTAGAATACCGGATAAAAAAAACAACTGTAATTACTTCTTGGAGACTATTATTAACTTCATCTCGCACCCCCGCTCTAGCCAATACATACAACCTCCATTGCCGCCATGCTGTCCTCCGCGTGGCGAAGTGTGTCCACCTCAGTGGAAACCCAATTGACGGCCGCCTATTTCCGAGGTTCGTCCAGCAGTCTGCGATTGGGCCTCCGGCTGGCGGCGGCTCCTCCGACGCAGTCTCTCTCTGGTGCCGGGTCCACGCAAAGGCGATTTCTGGCTGTGCCCGTCTGTCCAAGTCTCGTCAAGCGTAATCTATCCATGCATATGTGTTTAATCTAATCTCCTCCCGCTGGCGGCTCGCCATTTGTGTTTTTATCGTAGCTTGTTGTCTTGTTTCCCCGTTCCAGTGTTCCAGTGACCTTTCCCTATGTCATCTGACCTGTAAATCGTTCTCGTTTCAGTACAAAAACTCCGAAAAGTCGGCTGGAGAGGCATGCACAGCACTTTGGAAGATGTGAAGCTGACGGGCATGGACATCAAGATCCTGCCGGCCCTGCAGGACAACTACATGTACCTGATCGTGGACCAGAAGACGCGCGAAGCGGCCGTGGTGGATCCCGTGGACCCGGAGCTGGTGATCAAGACGGTGCAGGAGGAGCAGGTGACCCTCAAAAAGGTGCTGACCACCCACCACCACTGGGACCATGCCGGCGGCAACGAGAAGCTGGTGAAGCTGTGGGCCGAGGCGCTGGATGTGTACGGCGGCGATGACCGCATCGGCGCCTTAAACCACATGGTGAAACAAGACGACACCTTCACCATTGGCAGCCTGAATGTTACGTGCCTGTCAACGCCGTGTCACACCACCGGACACATTTGCTACCATGTCACCCCGGCCGATGGCAGCGGCGACGAGGGAGCCGTTTTCACCGGCGATACCCTGTTCCAGGGCGGCTGCGGGCGCTTCTTTGAGGGCACACCCGAGGAGATGTACGAGGCGCTGTGCACCAAGCTCTCGGCCCTGCCGGACACCACAAAGGTCTTTTGCGGGCACGAGTATACGCTGCAGAACATGAGCTTTGCCCGACACGTGGAGCCGGACAACGCGGTGATCCAGGAGCGAATTGAGTGGGCCAAGCATCGTCGTGCCTCGCAGGATCCCACCGTCCCCTCGACCATCGGCGAGGAGAAGTCCTGGAATCCGTTTATGCGGGTCCATGAGGCCACAGTGCAAAAGCATGCTAATGTCGGCACCGATCCCATTCACACCATGGGAAAGCTGCGCAAGGAGAAGGATACATTCAGGGGTTGAGCATTTCTCTCCCCCTTTTTTTTTTGTTTCTTTAAGAACTTTTGAAGCATGTGATTTAATATTGGATTTAACGGTAAATAAAATTGATGGTATATGAAGTTGAAACTGTGGCCACTTCCGGTGCCTTATTAGGACTTAGGTTCTGACCTTTGCTTCCATGACAAGGCAGATTTAAGAAAACCCTTTTTCGCGGTTTTACGCAGATTTCGTATTTTATTAGATACGATTATTCCAATGCTATCGATATTTGGCCTGCTTTTTATCGTAAATTTGACTGAACATGTTATGAAAAACTATCGATAAAATGTGACACTCACAACGCTACGCCGACACGACGCGCACGATCATTCACACAACAGTGGCGGCGTCGGATTTTAAATGCAAACAATTTAACAGCCTAAAAACATGAATACAAACAATCGCAGGAGTTCCGTGAGTGCTTTCAACAACTAATATTTACAGGGCGTTGTTGCTTACGTTGAAAATGTTCCATTTGCAGCTGCGGAAGGCACCGAACAATGATGAGGACACGACCACTACGGGTATGCGGATCAAGCGCCGCATCAGCTTCAGTGGAAAGAAGTCCGTGAGGTGAGTGTACGCCTATAGGAATCCCCGCAAAGGCCAAAATGATTCCATGTACTGTTCCAGAGAATTCGTGAACACGGAGGAGCCTAAGAACTGGAACCACTCGTACGAGGTGTCCGATCACATCAGCGCCGAGGACAACTCGGGATCGGGATTAGGATCGGGATCAGGACCACCGGCTACACAAGCGTCAAGTGGAGAGAACAAGGAAAACATCTTTTTGCCGGAGACCAGCGTCTGCGAACGCAGCAGCCATATAGATATTACGCAGACCAACGTGGATGTGACCCTATTGCCCTGCGAATTGTCAAGGAAAAGGCACAAGCCACTGGACGCAGTCCAAGACTCGCTTTTCCTTACTCTTGAGGAGCGGCAGGGGCTGCGGGACCCACTGTACGACCATCGGATTATGGACAAGACCCTCGATGTGATGTCTGGCTCTTTAGTGGCCAGGCTGCAAAAATCCGTCCTCCACAATGCGAGTGGGGGTGAGGTAGCGCCCACCGGCAAGAGGGAGGCCAGTGTACATACCACAGCTAACTGTATGAGTGACTCCTTTATGGACATCACTCCACTTGCTCCGTCACCCGCGGTTCCTGCTCCCACTGCCCCTGTCTCTCAGCATCACATACAAAAGAATAGCATGCAGCTGGATTCCAAGGACCTTGAACTGGACATGTTTGATGACCCACCGAATTTGCTGGCCAACAAGGAGATGGTATGTCCGGCACAGAAATCACTTGTCATGGAGCTGGAGGAGGAGGATACCGTAAAGCCGGTTAAGAATAAGACCCAACATGAGGACGTGGATATATCCTTTGCTCCTGACTTGAATGGTGTGTTTTGCTGACTATTTTATATTAATTTATAGGTTTAAATTGCTCCTCAGCTTTATTAGTATATAAACAGCATTTCCGAACCCTTAAAGTAGGTACAGTTGGCACATAAGCATGGCCAAGCGATTCTGCCTGAAATTTGTTATTCTTATTTTTTCATTACCCTTTTTTTATTTATAATTGCATTGTTTTTTAAGTTAAATGTTTTTATAGAGCGATGATCTTTGTTGCTTTGTTGTTTACGTCATTTGCTATAATCAATAATCAAGGAATCCTACTTTCTAGCTTCTAAATGTTTATTTAATCGATTTAAATGTGTTTTTAGATTATAATCGAGAATTATCGATTAAAAATATGCAATTATCCTAGAAAATTAATCAAATCTTGCTTATTTTTTAGTTTCCCCTGACAGGGACCTCTTGCCACCGGGCAACAACAACACATCCTTCGAGAGCGCCAGCAGTGCCAATAGTACCATTAACTTCAAGGACGAATCCGTGCTCATACCCCTCGATATGATATCGGGCAAGCGTATCAGCAAGAAGATCAACTTCCGTCAACTGAACGACGAGCTGGAGGCGGGCAAGATTCAGCTCTTTCCCAATGGCCCCAAGACACCCACCACGGATCGCAATTCCAAGATGAAGCGTTTCTGGCTGGGCATGGAGGGAATGGATGTGGAGGAGGCGGGGTGTCCGCCGCGGGACATAAAAAGCAACATCAAACCACGGGGAATGCTGAATTTCACCGAAAGTATGGCCATATCGCCGCCACCAATGGCTCCCGCTCCCAAGGAGATCAGGGATAAGGCAAAAGATAAGGAGAAGGATAAGGATGACAAGCGTAAATATCGGCTCTCCCAGGCGGATGAGATAATGCTAGACAACACAAACTTCTTGGCCCACGCCAGATTGGGAGATGAAACTCAGTCGCGAAATACTTCGAAGAACTCGACGCGAAGGGAGACCACCTACGACTGTTCCGAGTTGGATTTGGAGCGGCCAGCAAGCAGGCAGAACTTGCATCAACCCATGCCTGGCTTTAGACCTCGGCAGAGTATTCATCAGCCTGAAGAAATGGATGGGGATGAGTCGGTTTCATTCCCTGCGATTCCTAACGTGAAACCCACAGTTCCTCCTCCGCCTAGACGCACTATTCATCAGCTTAAGGAAATGGAGGCGGTCAGTCAGTTGTATGCCATTCCTGCTGCGAAAGCCACAGCTCCTCCACCTCGCCGGACTATTCATCAGCTTGAAGAAATGGAGGCAGATCTGCTAGACTCATTTTCTGCGACTCCTGCCGTGAAAACTACAGTTCCTCCTCCGCAAAGACGCACTATTCATCAGCCTGTAGAAATGGACGCGGATCAATCAGTTTCAATCCCTGCAATTCCCACTGCGAAAACCACAGCTCCTCCCCCGCCTAGACGCACTATTTGTCAACCTGTAGACATGGAGGCGGATCAGTCAGTATCTGCAATTCCCGCTGCGAAAACCACAGCTCCTCCACCTCGCCGGACTATTCATCACATTGAAGAAATAGCGGCAGATCTGTTAGAATCATTTTCTGCGGCTCCTGCCGTGAAAAGCACAGCTCCTCCTCCGACTCAGGATCAGGAGATTAACTATTTCAAGCGAGCGGAAGCGGTAAGCAAGGAGGCCACAGCCCCAGCCTATACCCGCATCAAAACTAGACGCCGGGAGACTCTCCTAATGCAGGTGAGCATGGAAGAGGAAGAGATCATCCATCCGCCCATGGAACTACACTCTGATTCTGTGGAAAAGAACAAATCCAAGCCGAAGCAGACACTTCATCTAGCAGTAGAAGACCTGGAAAATACCAATTTTTTAAACACAGGCCAGGAATTGCCTTTGAAAATCTCAGCGCAGCCAGAGAATCCACCAAAATCAAGGCCAAGTGTTCTGTTAGACGAACCCATGGAAGAGGAGATTGACTTTAGCATGAAAGATCCGCCGAAAGATGACCGCCAAATGATAACTAAATCAAGGCAAACACTTGAAGAAAACGTAGAAGAGGAGGAGCTGCACCCTAATGCCAAGGAGCTATTAACTCCAAATCCCTCGCACAAATCCAGAAGAACGATCATCATGTCGGATGCCATGGAAGAGGATACAAGTATTTTTCAACCAAGTGAACCCTCCCTTCAAAAGTACAAAACCTTAGAGGCACCACCTCATGGGCGGCCTAGGACAAGGCACACTCTCTTGATGGCTGAACCCATCGAGGAAGATCCGAAGGCTGCGTTCAAGTCAAACATTCCAGTCCGGGAGTCGTCACGTTCAAAGCCCAGGAATACTATTCTAATTTCGGAGCCGATCCTTGAGGATTTGGGTTGCAGACCAGTAGAGAGACAGCAGACAGAAGAATCCATGCAGATGCAGACTTTGGTTGAGGAGGAGAGGACCAGCGACCAAAATTCCAGCCAGCAGCAAATGGGTGAGAAAATCCATTTGAGCCTGAAGCCTGAAGAAATAAAGCAGGACATGGATTTGGCAAGTCCAGCCAGCAGCAGCAGGCAACCAGAAACCGGCATGCGCTGCACAAAATCTAGAAAGACTTGTACAAAACCAGAACCCATCGAGGAGACTGAGATTATTCCACATTCAGAGGAACTGCCAAAGCTTGCGCCCTACTTAGAGGCACCCATTGAAAAGGAGGTTGGAGAGCACCTCCGCAAGCCCAGAAAAACAATCCTAAAATCAGAGCCCATGGAGGAGGAACCATCACTTCCAAAGCACAATGACACCGAGGCGACCTCGGCGCCATATCGACAGACAAAGTCAAGACCAACTTTGGTAAAGGCAGAGCCAATCGAGGAAGATGAGTCAATTGGATTCAAACCAAACCATATCCCATCACCAGAGGAAGAGCAGCCACGTCCAAAGTCTAGAAAAACCATTCTAGTGGCTGAAGAGATATTCGAGGATTTGAGTCTCAAATCAATCAATAAGCCTGAATCCTTGGACTACCAAAGTCCCCCGGAGACGATGCCGAAGCCATTGCTCCTGGTAATCACTCCCATGCCCAATCCCAGGCTTACATCACTGCACAGCGAGCAGGGTCGCGATTGGTCGCTGACCGAGTTCGTGGATCAGGAGGAGATGTGCCAGACGCCACTGCCCAAGACAAAGCCAAAGCAGAGACAACGCTCCATTTACTATCACGCAAAGATGGAGGAGACCTGTGGGCTTGAAACACCGGTTAGCCAACCAAATCACAAGCGCCTCCCGAAACATCTCACACCCAACCTGCCCGAGTCGAAGAAGCGACACACCCAGCTCTTTGCCAACAGCCAAATGGAAATGGAGGAGGATGGTGCCTGGGAAGTGGCAAACATGGCCCCAGAGGGGGAGGCAGAAACACTCAAGTTCCTCCCGAGCTTCAGGCTCAACCATTTCGATGAGACGGTGCAGCCAGTGCGGGACTATCGCCCTTCGCAGAGTCAGTTGGGTCACGTGAGCTCCCTAGATGACGTCCTGCAGTTGCCGCCGCCTTTGGAGGAACTGGAGGAGAAACCCATCACCATATCCGATGTGACCAGCTACTTCCTGAAGGAGCAGCAGCAGCAGGAGGAGCAGCGCCAGGCCAGTGACAGGGAAAGTGGCTCCTCCTCCGATCGGACCTTCAAAAGCTGTGCTGTTGCCTACTCCAAGGCTATTAATCTATCCAGCGACACCACCCTCTTTACCAACGCCATAGATGTGGATGCGCCGGAAGAGGAGGAGGAGGACGAGGATGAGATGGAGCCGCAAAACCAAATAGACAACGAGCAGATAAGCCTGGTTTCCACGCTGGCCGAGGAAACCGTCGAAAACGAGCAGGCGGAGGAGCCAGATCACCAGCCTGAGCTCTGCCAGGCCCAAATAGCTACTTTTGTCATTGCCGGGAGCAGTGGCTCCTGTCGCAAGTGCGGCAACTGCAATCGTTCCTTGAGCGAGACGAGTCGCAGCACCGACTCCTTTCTGCTGCCCCAACTAAGTCTCTTCGAGTTCACCAAAGATCGCCAGCGACTGCGCCGGCAGCGGCTGAAGCCTAGCTTTGAGGAAATGCAGAAGCACTGGCAGGTGAAGAGTGACGGAGTAACGGAACTGAACGAGTCCTTGGATGAGACGAAAGCGGAGGAGAGGCTGTGCCATTGGGACAAAGCAAAGCTAATGCAGAAGCTCAAGAGGTAATAACTTATAGCAGCAATATTTACAACTAAACTAAACTAATTCGTATATTCAATAGACCAAAATCGAGAAGAAATCGAGACAAAGTCATTGCCGAGACGAAGGAATCCTTCTTCGATCGCCTGGACCGTTTGCTGGCCGACCAGCAGCCCAACTGGATCTTTGACTTTCAGCTTAAAGCATCCCGACAGTTGATATTCAGCCACCGCCTGCTGACCACATTTCGCTTTGTGGTCAACTACAGCCTGCTGGAGGACGAGCAGGACGACGAGTCAGCCATACGCGTGAGTTCCGTTGTTGAGGACAAGGCGGTGGCTGGCGGTGCGGCCGAGCGATGGACAACGTTCGAGCACTACCTACACTTTCAGCTCAGCCTCAAGATGCCGCCGAATCTCACCGATGCACTCGGCGGCAGTGACGAGGAGTCCTTCCGTACATTTTTGCACCGCATCGATCAAATTGTTGTAGGGATCAAGGGAACGTTTCACAAACTGATGACAGTACTCACGGCGACGAACGCCAGGCTTTTGAGGTGAGTGCATAGAATTATTTATGGATCTCAGGCGGCAGATCTGTAGCATAATTTTTTTTTAATTTCTTCTTCCAGACAATCGAATCGCATCTTTGTGCGGAAAAACTTGCTTAAATGCAACGAGGACGAACCTCTTGTTCGCTTTGAACGAACGAATTTCGTCGTGCAAATAGCCAATGTCGAGGAGATTTGTTTCACTGATATCCTGCAGCCGGAACTGTATCTGTTCAATGAAAACCTTCAGTTTTTGCCAAAAGGAATTGCATTCCTTGAGGCTTTTCTGCCCAATCCAGAGCAATATCTTAAGACCTCGACTTAGGCGCCTATGTTTTTGTTTTTAATTTTATCTTAAGTATTTAATTATAACTTGGGTAAATGTATAAAATATAAAAGAAATATTATTAAATAAAACAAAAGCTAGTAAATACTGTAATTTTCCCCAATTTGTAAGTATGGAGAAATATATTTTAAAGACTTTCTTTAAAGTGTGTGCCGTATATGCAAATTTTGGCTTATACAAAAATCATAAAATAACTTCAATAATAAATGTATGAATATAATTTGTGTAAAGTTTTTAATAAATATAATTTAGATTTACACAGTTTTTCATATTTAAACATTTTAAACTTAGTATAAGAATTTATTAATATAGCCGAAAGCCACAGCAGCTATGGCTGTCATTTCCCCCTTGTAACCTAATTTATAATTGGGTATTCAGTGTATAAATAAATTAATTAATATTAACCTAATATAAACTAACACAGAAAAACTTTCCGAATAAAATGAGATCATCAAACCGCCATTAATATATTAAAAAAATGGGCTCTACTCTAACATTGTCAAAAATTAACTATAATTAAATTAACTCCCACTAAAATAAAAACAAACATCGCTAATATCGAAAAACATCGCTATCATCAAACTCCAATGTCGTGCAGTTTTATGGCACTTTCATCATTTATGTTTTCATCCAATTTCGTAGTATTTTTTATCGACCGGCGACGGTCACACTGGTCGGATCTCTTAGCAAAAAAATTCCTCGACTTCCAAATTTCAACGCGATAAAGCCCAAGAAATTGTCGTTTCCTTCATTTTAAAGCCGTGCCGGAGTGGGGAAAATGTCTTGCGCGGCCACTCTTACGTCGGGCAAGGACTCTACGAACGCGGCGGCGGCCAACGGAGCACCTACAAACACGAACACGGGCACCCAGCAATCGACGGCTGTGGGTGTGGTAGTGAGCAGTGCAACGGGGGGCGGGGGCGGCAGCGGCGGCGGAGTCGCTGCGGCAGGAGGAGGAGTTGCAAGTGGGAACACCTCCTCGACGACAGCGACAGCCGCGGGCGGCGGAGCAGGAGCAGCTAACTCGGCGGCAGCCATCGCCAGGCGCTTTTCCATGGAGGGAGTGGGGGCGCGGGTGATCCGCGGACCGGACTGGAAGTGGAACAAACAGGTGAGGTCAAGTTTTGTGCTTTGGTTTTTCGGAGACGCAGCGAGGCGGCAGCTCGCCAGCTTGTTGTCGCAGCACTCGCCGCTGGGCAATTGACCGGATCAATTGCTTTAATTGCAAGAGCGCGCGTCCGAATCGATGACTAGGCTTCTGTCCAGCTTCTTGGCCCGAAACTGTCGCGGACTGCTCCTACAACACCTAAGGATCGCTGTATGTCTTAGTACGAGTCGTGGGGTGATGTGTAGTAAAGCCAGGAGAAAGTGTACACCAATATATGGGCCACGGTTATTAAGTGAATGGATAAGAGTCTCAAATAAAACGACCAGTTTTGCACATTCCCAATAAATTTTTAAATTGTAGCCCACAGAAAATAAAACAGAAGTGAACCTAATATTCAAGTTAGCAAGGCTTTTACGGAGTGCCTAATAAGTGAATAAAAAATATTTTACAAGGAAAATTAATAGTAAAGCTTAAAGTAATAGCTTTGGGCTAAATCTGTGATTATTGTGTGTTTACTACGAAATTAAAAATTAAAAAACTGAGAAAATATGAATAACTCAAAAGCTAATCAAGAAAATAATACTGTTTTGTTATATACACAGTAAATTAAGAAAAAAACATAATGGTATCAAAAAATATGAATATTTTAATAGTAATCAAAAATATCTTTAAAAATATATTTAAAAATTATATTCAATCATCACCCAAAAGTTTGCCTTATCTTTATGAAAACAGGCCAATTGTAATTTTAATCTCTTGAAATCATTACAAAAAGAAATACATTTTGTTAAGTGTATTCCCAGAACTTTGCTTAAAAAATTAATAACTAATTTTATTTTTAATTTCTTCAAATCATAAACAAAAATAAATAAATTTTTTTTAAGTGTATTCTCATAACTTTGCTCATAAAATTAGTCATATCTCTCGCGAGTGTTGGTTAATTATGTGTGTCTCATGACAAACCATTGTTGGATTTAGCTCTCATGTTTAACCATTAATTTTTAAACTAAAATGCAATTAGTTAAAATTAAATTAACTAAAATTAAATTACTATTTAAATTCTTGGCTATGGCCCAATTGCCATCTAGCTCAGGGAAATGCAGTCGGGGCCAAGCAATTTCTAATCGTTCCTCTTCTAACCAGTTTTCCCACTTAACCGACAAGGATGGCACCCATTTTCCATAGAAAGGAAAACGCTTTTGGTTTTAATTTTATTATGGCAAGACCAGACACAGACATTTGACAGTTTTAAAAAGCAACTTTTCGTAAAAACAAATTCATATTACACAAATGACTTATAATTAATCTTATATTATTAACTTAACTGACTTCATTTAACTCACAATTTACTCTTTAGAGTATCCACTGTGTTCTTCTTAGAACCGCGGTTTAGAAATTGCAACCTGGCTGACCTCTTTCTTATGATATCTGTTTAAACCAGTTTTCTGAAGATCTGGCCAGGATGACACTGATTTCCATAGAAAGGAAAACGTTTTAATATACTCCCCAGACTCTTGATCTAAATCAGTTATTAAATACAAATATTCATATAAGTCTATTGCAATATCTTAACGCCTTTTTAATCTACGATGAGTTGTCGAAAGATAAGCTTTTTTTCAAAATTCATTAAGTCACAAATTGTAATTTTTGGTGACTAATTAGATTGCTTAATAAGCGACCATTGGATGATTTATATTAATGAATAATACCATTATAAGTATAAAGAAAAATAATTTTTACTGCAATATAACTTTAATCGAATGAATTATCTGTTTTTTACGTTTAAAATATAAATATTTAGGTTCCACAACGCATTCTTTTAAGGGTAAAAAACAAAACCTACACATTTTTGGGTATATAAATAACATATGACATGTTTTATGGTATATTTTAATGTCTTATATTTTGGTTGTACACATTTCTTGAGGTATTAAAATCTTCGCTACATTTTTAGCTATTCCCTCGCCCCATTTTTCGTTTTTTGACTCGTTGATCCCTTGGGGGAGATAACCACAGACGATCACGATCACTAGCGATTGCCTTGCCTACCTTAACACTTAGTTAGTTGCTTTTGTGATGCACTTCAGCTACAATTTTCGCATCCTAATCAGCGTGCGTTTCGGGTTTATGCAATTGCAAAAATCGAAAGATTGGATGACTCACTAATTCCTTTTGCGTTCTCCCTCACAGGATGGCGGCGAGGGACACGTCGGCACCGTACGCAACTTCGAGTCTGCAGAGGAAGTGGTTGTGGTGTGGGACAACGGCACCGCGGCCAACTACAGGTGCGCCGGTGCCTATGATCTGCGGATCCTAGACAGCGCCCCCACGGGCGTCAAGCATGAGGGCACCATGTGCGACACCTGCCGCCAGCAGCCCATCTTTGGCATCCGCTGGAAGTGTGCCGAGTGCATCAACTACGACCTGTGCTCCATCTGCTACCACGGAGACAAGCATCATCTGCGACATCGATTCTACAGAATCACCACGCCCGGCGGCGAGCGTACGATGCTGGAGCCGCGTCGCAAGTCAAAGAAAGTCCTCGCCAGAGGCATATTTCCGGGCGCTCGTGTTGTGCGCGGCGTGGACTGGCAGTGGGAGGACCAAGACGGCGGCGTTGGGCGACGCGGTAAGGTGAACGAGATCCAGGATTGGTCCTCGGCCTCGCCACGGTCGGCTGCCTATGTGATCTGGGACAATGGCTCCAAGAATTTGTATCGCGTGGGCTTCGAGGGAATGGCCGATCTGAAGGTCGTCAACGATGCCAAGGGCAGCAATGTGTACCGCGATCACCTGCCGCTCCTGGGCGAGAATGGACCGGGCAAGGGGCCGCATGGCTTTCAGATCGGCGACAAGGTCACCGTGGATCTGGACCTGGAAATTGTGCAATCGCTGCAGCACGGACATGGCGGCTGGACCGATGGCATGTTCGAGTGCCTGAGCAATGCGGGAATGGTGGTGGGCATCGACGAGGACCACGACATTGTGGTGGCCTACAATTCCGGCAACCGTTGGACCTTCAACCCGGCAGTCTTAACCAAGGTATCCTCGCCGACAACTGCTCCGCCCGAGTTCCAGGTGGGCGACATTGTCAAGATCTGTTCGGACGTCGAGAGCATCAAGATATTGCAGCGCGGACACGGCGAATGGGCGGATGCCATGCAGCTGACGCTGGGAAAAATCGGACGAGTGCAGCAGGTGTATCACGACAACGACCTGAAGGTCGAGGTGGGCAACACATCGTGGACGTACAATCCCCTGGCCGTTTGCAAGGTGGCCTCCTCCACGGCGGCCGCCGATGGGAGCTGTGCTCCCGTCATCCCGAGTGGCGAGCGACTCTCGGCCATACTCAAGAAGCTCTTCGAGCCGAATGTCTCTGGGGATGCCACCGAGGAGTTCGTGAAGGCGGCAGCCAATGGATTTGCAGTGAGTATTAATTGCTATTGAGTAATCCTTGCAAAATTAATACATTTAACCCCCGCCCCCTGCTGTTCCAGGCTCGCTGCGAGGAGTATCTGGCCGGCGCCGCACAACCTTCCACATCCAGCGCCTCGCCCAATTCCGTTCCAGATGTGAATGTGAATGGCGTGTTCGCCGGACACACGGCCCTGCAGGCGGCCAGCCAGAACGGACACATCGAGGTGATACAAGTGTTGCTGCGCCACGCCGTTGACGTGGAGATCGAGGATAAGGACGGCGACCGGGCCGTGCACCACGCCGCCTTCGGGGATGAGGCGGCTGTCATTGAGATTCTGGCCAAGGCCGGCGCCGATTTGAATGCGCGAAACAAGCGCAGGCAAACGTCGCTGCACATTGCCGTGAACAAGGGCCACTTGAATGTGGTGAAGACCCTGCTCACCCTGGGCTGCCATCCCAGCCTGCAGGACTCCGAGGGCGATACACCGCTGCACGATGCCATTTCCAAGGAGCACGACGAGATGCTCTCCCTGCTGCTGGACTTCGGGGCGGACATAACGCTGAACAACAACAATGGTTTCAATGCCCTGCACCACGCCGCTCTCAAGGGCAATCCCAGCGCCATGAAGATTCTGCTGACCAAGACGAATCGTCCTTGGATTGTGGAGGAGAAGAAGGACGATGGCTACACGGCCCTGCACCTGGCAGCGCTCAACAATCACGTGGAGATCGCCGAGCTGCTGGTGCACATGGGCAAGGCGAATATGGACAGGCAGAACGTGAAT